>CM014092.1:31125045-31396119 GCA_004119915.2 Collichthys lucidus | reverse complement strand
ACAGCTCTCTCTCTCTCTTCTCTCTATGTTGTTGCAGAGATGACAGTCTGTAAACGCATGACTGAGAGCGGTGTCTTGTGTATTTTTATAGGTCATCGTCATTGCATGACAAAGGCTCTGTGGCAGATTCATCTTCATCACTCATAACAGCATTTCCATAGTTTTTGCCTCAGTAAGTATCCCTCTTTAAGTTTTCCCCACTCGACATCCATGAACACGCAAAACATCTGAAATGAGTCATTCATTCATCGACTGATTGATAATTTAGTCCGAGGCCCAGGAGTGCAAACATGTTGTTAAATGATTTATCTCCTACTATTTAAATGTTTGTGATATTAGAGACATTAAAGGTGACAGAGGTCAGCTGCAGCTGCACTTATATATGACTTATTTACATTTTAATATCCACCGTCTGTGAGAAGACGCTTAACAGTGCAAGGGTCAAAGATACTCTGCCCATACAGTAAATCCAATTACTGTAATATGGTGGTTCCATAGTAATTATGATGTAGTCTTAATTTTCATGTTCTGTGTGTAATCAGGAAATAACTGTCTCCGCTAAATCACTTTGCACATTGTTTACCAGTCGGATTGATCGCTTGCTTTCTGCCGTGACTTTGTTCCTGTTATCTTTTTTTTCCTCTTAAAAAAAACTTGAAGGAAAGCTCAGAGTCCGTTAATGATCTCGTCTGTAGTCATCAGTAACAGAGAGGAGGCCGTTGGTGACCAGCAGCCTCTGTTATTAGTCGTGTGGTGTTAAATTCTACAGTTAAAATCATACAGTGCTATAAGAGTAGGAACAGTAAAATAAAGTGTTGGCCTGTGTCGCTTCCTCCTCCCTCCTCCGCCGTTAAATTTCAGAGTTTGAATCCTCAGCGTGAAACATAAAGAGCACCTGTGTGCGATGGCAGGTACGCTGTGTCGGTGATGTCTGAGCGACGGCGCTTCCTGCTCAGTGATGTCATACGAAAGCCTCCAGCTCCAAACACGCCGCCGCTCAGTAAAGTTGAACTACTTTATGACGGTGATTAAAAGATACAACTGTGTCGTAGTTAAAGGTCACAGATTTTCTGAATATCCCGACGATGATTCAGTCAGGGGACGAGCTCGATATTCAAAAGTAGAAATCACAGATTTCGATTTGTTATTTCTTAATTCGTCTCATCGGACGCACTGCAGAATGTCTTTCATTCAGATCAGATTCAGTAGTATTCATGTTTATGTGCTCGTTGTAACGTAGATTAAGACAAAAGAAAACAAGGCAATATCCAATTAAAGACACACAGATCTTTCTGCATTTCTAGAACATAACTCTGGATAAAACCATGTTCAGAATTATTCCTGTTTTTTTTGTTGACATATTATCTTATTTATTATAAATCACAAGGAATGGTATAAACCATCAACATGTAAAAACATTGAGAATATATCAGGACAGGAATCAATCAGACTGGAAGGTTTCTGAGCTGCAGACTCACTAATTCATTTAAAGATATGTGTTGTCATATTTCGCACACTACAGGTGATAATACTCATAATTGAACTGATTAATCTTCTCCAGTTTATTACTTAAATTAAAGGAGCGGCGTGTGTGAGTTAGAGGTAGAGCTGCCTTCATTTCACCTTAGTTTGTCCAATCTGGGCTACTGTAGAAACATAGATGATATAATAACATAGATATAATCTATAATACATATTTATACATGTTATATTCCTTTAAATAGAGCCGACTGAACCTTTTTAAGACATGAAATGTTATGTTTAATATGCAAATGAGGCATTATGTAATGCTGACTTCTGTTTGGACACAAATCGACAAAGTGAAGTCAAAGAAACATAAAAATTTAACTTTGGGGACACTAGCTTGATGAATAAGATGCATCATGTGCTTTTATTTTGGTGCAGCATGTATTAATATGATTGTAGGTTTTTTTTTAAATCGTGGGTGGTATTGTTCACTCCAGCTATTCTGTAACCGTTTGATTTGGAAATATTTCACACTGATCCTCCAATTAAAAAAAAAAAAAAAAAAAAGTCCCAAATCGTGTAAGTGCAGCTGCTCGTCCTGTACCTTCACAATAAAAGCACTCGAGTGGACCTCTGTGTGAACCCTGACTTATTTACATCCACTTCACGTTCACTGCTCTCAGTTGTGCTCGTTGTTATTTCAGTGCTGCTTTGTAACCTCGTAGACGGTGGTATGATAGTGGGTGGTATCTAATTCAATATGTAAGTCAACCAGCTATAAATGACCAGCCTCTGCAGCTCTTGCTTCATGTTACTTACGGGGTGGAGGGGGGGGTCCTCTAAGGCGAGTTAAGTGATAAAAATTTGGATATTAAATTAAGGCTAATGAAACAATGGTCAGCGGAGGGATGATTTGGCTTCTTCAGTTGCTCCCCTGCTCATGCTAAATTAAAGCAAATATAGACGGACGCTGCGATTCAGGCGTTCAAACAGACTTTTAGTTTGAAAGGAAGCCCGCTTTAAAAACGCCTTCATGTGTCTCTGTGTTATTTTACCACAGCTGGAAGCTAGGGACTCGTTTGGCAAATTATTTTTTTAAATGGTGTCAACACATAAGGCACATTTATTTTTTTATTTATTACATTTGTTATTGGCACAGTTCAAGTTCCAAACATGAACTTAACATAACATAAAACTCCTGATGCACATGAGGATGCACGGATTCACGCCATGTCCAATCTTTAGTTTGTTCTGTTTTCTTTCAGGTGCGGTAGTACCATGAAGGGTGGAGGAAGGGGTAAGGAGCCACCTGTCGCGGGGGAGGTCACTGGCAAGCGCCCTAAACGCAAATGCCTGCAGTGGCATCCCCTTCTCTCCAAAAAGACTCTGGATTTCTCCGAGGAGGAAGAGGAAGAGGATGAAGAGGAGCTGGAAAAGGTGAGTGTGCCCGATGATGACTCGACAGGTCACATGTTTGAGTTCATCGCACAGCATCGCATCTTAACCCGTCGCGTCTGATTTGTGATCAGCAGCCGGTGCTGTGCAGCCCGGAGCAGGGCTCGCAGGTGCAGTGTGGAAGCACAACAGAGGAGGTGGAGGAGGACTCGAGCGAGCAGCGGGCACGGCGGCCGATGAACGCCTTCCTCCTCTTCTGCAAACGCCACCGGTCGCTCGTGCGACAGGAACACCCTCGCCTGGACAACCGTGGGGCCACCAAGATCCTGGCCGACTGGTGGGCCGTGCTGGAGCCTAAAGAGAAGCAGAAATACACTGACATGGCCAAGGAGGTGAGACGACCTGAATGACATCAATTCTAACTCGAGTTTTACAGTAGTGCGGTTAAAAAATATTGCTTCGAGTTACAGAGCTTAAAGATTCCAGCTCGATATCAAATAGTAACAAAAGAACACAGACTTGGACTCATCTGCAGTTTGTTTCTTTGGCATTTCCGTTAACGTTCGGTAACTTCTGGTGTAACCTGACGGGTTGTTACGATGATAGTTCACTTCTTTCAGGGGTACATTGCTATGGTAACTCTCCATGGAAACTGACCACCTAACCTGCTCCTGAGCAGGATGTTCAAGACAGGAGATCAATGCTGTAAAAGCACTGTCCACTGACCAGTCAAAAGAATTGGCATCAACCTTTGTGGAAAATCCCCCAGAACGGTGGACACATAGCGGGAAAAACAAGGATAACTGCAATGATTTGACTATTTCTTTATTTTATATATAACCCATAAATCTTGTTATTCAAGTCTCATTACAGTCTGGTTTCCAAATATAGTCACAACAAGGATATTAGACATTCCAGACACAGAGAATCATTGGAAACAACACCATGGTATTGCTCTCTGCAAACAGTATCATAACAATAATATTAATAACAGTTAACATAACGTTATATGTATTCACATGTTATGATCTGGATAAAACTACAACTGAGCGATACAGTCATAATCTCTGTGACAATATGTGTGAATGAGACAGTACAGAATGTCTGATATGTCTGATGTCTGAAATGACGATTGGTGGGTTGTTTGTTTACTGTTGCCCAGCCACTGTCAGTCTAATCTGATTACACCGACACAGATCAGATGGAATTTTTACGTTACGTTGCGTTTAACGTTGACGATTTGAAAACATCAGGACTTGAACTGATTCTGGATCTTCTTTCAGTACAAGGACGCCTTCATGAAGGCGAACCCGGGCTACAAGTGGTGTCCCACCACCAGCAAACCAGTAAAGAGCCCTTCCTGTCAGCCGGTCAGCTCCCCTCGCAAAAAGGTTTGGTCCTTCTCTTCCAACTCAACCAAGGACTCCACCACTGCCAAAAAAGTGCCCAAAACTGACAGCATGCCACAGTTAAACTTTGCCATGGCAGGTGAGTGTGATGAAATCTAGTTACCTCGCTGACATGATGAAAATATCGAGCTGTTTTTGTAACCACTGTCATTGTTTGTCAGATCCTACAAAGATGGGAGGCCTTAGCATGCTGCTGTTAGCTGGAGAACATGCCCTCACAAACAGAGAGGTAGGTCACTGCTGAGGCCACCAGCGGGTGCACTGTTGTAATGCAGCAGCTCACCAACAGATGGCCTCAAAGACTAACGCTGATTTTATCTGTAGCTGCAGAAACATTTTTTACATGATGCTTTTGATTAACACCAGTGTTTTCTTTTTCTTTTAGATCCCTTCCAGCACTAAACCTAGTTTACCCGACACAGCCAGCGAAGGGAGCTCCTTTCCCGGGGACGAGGAAGAGGTGTGTTCCTCCCCTTATGCTCTGTATACATTAGATCTGATACTACATCTCCATTTACAAACACCAGAGTGCCTCGTCCTGCATTGTGCTGTGTGGCAGAAGCCAGTAGTTGAAGTTTGAGATACTTGAGTATTTCTGTTAGTTATTTACGCTCACACGGTGACATGTTTTGATCTACAGATGTTGTCTGGGACAATGCCGAACAGAGTGCCTGACGTTACTGAAAGCAGGGTCAAGTCTGCCCCTTCCCCACAGGCAGAGGTACGGCTGAATGTCATGAACGATGTGCCAGTTATTATAACCGAGTTATTTTGTACATGCAACCCGATATCTACAACATTAAAACCATCGCTGACATACAAACAAAGCTCACAGCAGATACAAGAACAACAAGTAACTAAAGAGAAGCCCAGAGGTTTAATCTTCATCAACAATAAATATGGTGACGTGTTGTAGAAAGTAAATATTGCAGAAAACAGCTGTGTGATCTCATAAAAGCTCATAAATGTTGATGTGTGTTTACAGTCATCTCTCTCTGCGGCACCTGAAGGAAAACCATGCAGACAGTCCGCTCTCTTCCAGCTCGCTGAGGTAAGACACCACGAGAACGACAGACAACAAGTTCATCTTTAGTTGACGGTTTAATATCAACACTGAGGAGCCCTAACGAGTTTCTTTTTGTTGTGTCTGCTCAGATGTGTTTAGCGTCTGAAGCTGGAAAGATGGACACGGTGGAATCTCAGCCTGAGGACAGCTCGTCCACAGCGTCTCTCGAGCAGACTCCAGTCAAGCCAGAGATCAAGGAGGAGAAAGCAGACGCAGACGACTGTCCTCCCTCCTCTCACGCATCGGCCCTCTTACCTTTGCTCTCCTCTGTCTCTTCTACCTCCACTGATGCCATTCCCCCGCAACTCAGCAGCCAAAACGCACGTGTCAAAAACAAGAGCAAGAAAAAGGAAGCGGCCAAGTCAAATGACGACGATGACGTCCCTTGCTCGACAAAGAAGATCGTCAAGAAGTTGAACCATGCAGAATCGAACGTGGACAGTGTCTTCAATACGATTGAGGCTGTGGCCAAAGGGGCCTGGAAGGACACAGACGAGAAGCCCAAGAAGAAGATCCAGATGAGCCCTAGTGCAGGAAACTCTGGTGTGCCCAAAAAGAAGAGTAAGCCCAAAGTGAAGCCTTTTGTCAAAGAGAAAGAGGAGGAGATGGAAGAGGGCAGCGGGCAGTGTGGGCAGCACAGCTCCTGTGAAGTGGAGATGAAGGAAGACGTGGGCGACGCTAGTCCCAAGACAGAAGGAGACGAAGCGAGTATTGGAAGCACAGACCTTCAGGGAAGCGTGGCAGACCCCCAGCACTCCCCCGACAGCCCCTCGCCTGCTAAACTCAAAGAGGAGGACAAGGGGAAGGAGAGGTCGACTGACGGGGCCTGCGAGAGCGCAGAGAGCCGCGGCTCCAGGAAATCCGAGCGGAGCTGCAAAGGCGCCTTGTATAAAACCCTCGTTTCTGAGGGGATGCTGACTTCGCTGAGAGCCAATATTGACCGAGGTATCACTCTGATCCAAGGGCAAACTGATTAATAGATACATAACGCATGTCTGTGTATTAATCAATATGTTCCCGAGCAGGCAAAAGAGGCGCTTTCCGTGCTTCTGATCACGATGCAAACTGGAGTGACGACAGCTGGACGGTCGCTCAGATCGGACCGAATAACCCCAAGAAGCTGAAAAAGTCCAAGTCCAAAGATGACTCTACACAGGGGTGAGTCATGACTCCTGGTCAAGGCCTTGAAAGTCTTTGAATATAGACATAAATAGACAAGTGTCATTGAAAGTGCTTGAATTTATATATTTTATGCAAAAGTAGAATAAAAATTAATTGTTTTTTTAATTCTTTCATTTTCTTTTCATTAGTAAATAAGCTATGTTCCCTTAGTTGGAATTACAAAAGATCCCAGTGTTGTAGCAGTAATTTAAGCTCTGTTCAGTCTCTTTGAGGGAATTGGACCTTGAAAAGTCCTTGAATTCAGTTTAAGAAGGTGTTGGAACGCTGATTTCCACATTAAACAGCGACTAATAATTCGTTGAGTTGTGCACTTACGTTACACCAAATGTTTTTTAACAAGGTTCAAGCCCAAAGAAATAATTTCGAGCGTCAGTGCAGCATCAGAGTCCTTCAAAATAAAACGTTTAATGCTTTTCGCTGCAGATGAACCTGACATCTGCTGTTAAAGTATTTTCAGCGATGTAAACTCTGAACTTTACTCGCCAGCCTCGGGAAGCTGGAGGAGGAGTTTGAAAGGAAGTTTAACAGCCTGCCACAGTACAGCCCGCTGACTTTTGATAAGAAGGGGACAGCCGTCGCGAAGAAGAAGAAGACAGACAGTCCAACTGTCCCGGAGGAAGTCCCCAAAGTTGGAAAAGGTGAGGATGAAAGACGGCTGTTCTTTAATATCCCCTCATCCCATCCATAGCCCACTCTGCTCCTCTTTCACATTTTCCACAGTTCTCTGTTTGTTATAACAAAAACAGTTGGACTCCATAACATAGCATTTCCATGCTCTTTTTTCTTTCTTTCTTTGTTTTTTTTGCTATATCAGGTCCATCTCCATCTCAGAAAAAGACTTCATTCCACAAGATTGTTAGGAAGCACAAACACAAAAAGGAGAAACCAGGTGCAGTGGACAAAGGTGAACTAGAATGTCGATGTTTGTCATTTATCAAGTAGTACTTCAACTCATCCGTTGAGGCCTGTGTGCAAACACACACTTTCATCTGGTTGAACCACATTGATGCTGAAAAAATGAGCGACGCCTGTGTGCGGAGGTCACATCGATCCTTTCCTTTCCTCCCTCGCAGCGGCACAGAGCGATTCCAGCGCGCTGGATTCGGCTTCCAAAGCCAAACCGTGCGCCCCCGTTTCCACGTCGACGTGCCCAGACGTCCAGAGCACCGCGAACATGGAGATGCTGGTCGGCAGCCAGAAGAGGAAGGCGAGGAAGACCAAGATCACACACTTGGTGCGCACAGCTGACGGCAGTGTGTCTCCAGTCGAGGGTGAGTGATGAGTGACGGATCAGACAGATCTTTTATGGGCGCTTTCATTGGAATGTTTGGAAACACACTTCCTTTATGAGAAGTCCTTTGAATTTATTTCTAAAGAAACCGGAAGTGAGAGCTCAACTAACTAACAAACTTTCCAGAGAGGAAGTGCTTCAGACCAAGAGGGATATTTTCAAAATAAGGCGTCTGTGTGATCTGAATATACTCTGTAAGTCACTTTTAATACACAATAAAGTGAATAAATACAAATTAGATATGAAGAAGTGAAGAAGTACTTTTTCTAACATGGCAGACGATAAGTTGAACATTTTAAAGGTGCAGATTGCAAGTAACTGAATACCCCTCGCCTCACCTTCCCCTATGACGGCTACAAAACAGACAAAAGATCTGTAGCCAGATTATGATGATTACACGGCCCTCTAAATCCTACATACTGGACCTTTTTAAGTCCCTGTTTGAAGTCAAACGTTCCTAAAAATTGTGAATTTGTTTTCCAGAGGACAAAACTAGGGACCTGAACCAGGAACAGGATAAGAAGCCATTACCCCAACAGAATTTATGCAATGACAAAGGGTGCTACAGTAATCCCAGAGCAGAGGAGGCCGAGAGGAGCACCATGTCACAAGAGCTACCTGCTTTCTTCAGCTTGACAGCCCTCGCTGAGGTGGCAGCCATGGAAAACGTTCACAGGTAGACACACACACAGTCTGTGACATCACGTCTCAGATCCTTTACCTGCAGTCGCACGTAGTCGCACAGTGTCAACACACACCTGAGTCTTGTTTAATCTCCCGTTTCAGAGGCCAGAGAGGCTTGGCTGAGAGTCAGAAGAAGGAGCTCGCCCAGACTCCGGTCCTCATCTCCTGCGCTGATCAGTGAGACTCTGTTTCTGTCATGAGAAGCCACAACATGGACGTTTGGCAGTGGAGCTTTACTTTCCTCAGTGGTGACCCCACGCTAAAGGGAGACCTGATCAGGAAGCTTTGGACGGACTCCACCTTCCCCTCGTGGTGAATTTGCTTGAGCTCGGGTTCATGGTGGAGGACAGAGAGAGACTCTCTCCTCCTCCCTGCTCCTCACTATCTCAGTGTTCCCCCCCCCTCCTCCTCCTGAAGCCTCCCTTTGGTTTAAGGGAGGATGCCTTTCACCCTGCCCTCCTCCCTGTAGATGCTCTGTGGAAGAACCAAGCTGTCCCCCCAGTGCATGGCTTCCCTTATAGAGCTAGTTGTCATGGGTTTATCGTACACCATTTTGTCAGATAGAGGCCACTTTTAAGGTCTTACGATTTAAAAACTAGCATTTTAGGTAGGGACAGAACCCAACACTGCATTGGTTTTCTAGACGAACACAGCTTTCTGTTACCTTTTTACCTCACACACACGCCTACTGAAGAGTTCCCTCCACCTCTGGTAGAATACCTCTGTATTTGAATAGCTCTTATCCCTTCCACTCCTTCCAGCTTCAGCCCAAAATGACTTTCACCAGGGTAAAAGATCACGATGGATAGACTTACCGATACTTCTTAATGCTTAGTGTTTCCCTGCGGCACACCGACGCGGTGTGCTCGAACCGCGGAGAAATCACGGCTGAGTATTTGATATGTACGTTAAGATGATGCTACTGTAAAACAGTATGTGGTAGCTTCAAATAATCATGTTAGACTGAATGTGTAAGAGTAGAGTAGAGCGTTAACTATAGCGGAGGGCGTCTGTCTGTCCTGTTTATCTTTAAGTAGTCGGCTCACAGCTCTCCCTCCGGCTTACGAGGCTTCAAAACTGCTTCTCGCGATGGGGAGGTGTGTGTGTGTGCGTGTGTGTGTGTGTGTGTGTGCGTGTGTGAAAGTGATTCAAATATAGCCTTAACCCTCCCACCTAGACCCGCTTTGCCGCCACAAAGCCCTCGACCAGCTTCTTGCTCGACGCCATCGCCACAGTCCTGAAGTCAGCGTAAAAGTTTCCGAATAGTGAAATGCAGTTTTTTGTTTTTATATACTTGATCTTATTGCAGTTTGCGTAGCAAAGGTAGAAAAGGTTAATTCCTCGTGTGCAAATAATTTCACGGAATAGGCGTTTTTTTGTTTTCTTTTTTTTTTTGTCGTTTGTTTGTTTATAACGTAAAGACTGCACTAATTTGTAGCTGGAGTTGGAGTTCCTCTCATGAGCGTAATGAAATGCCTTGTCTCCACCGCTCGGCGTTTTTCCAATAGTGTCTTCAGAATTATTTAGTTTTCTATGAAATTTCTCATCAAATGAGCAACTTGGAGGAAAAAAAAATCCCAATCTAGTTTTTGTGATTTCGTGCAGAAATAAAAAATGATTAAATTAATCTGTTAAAGCTGATGGAGACAAGGCATTCGATCAGAATCTCCGCTTTCCTTTTTTTCTTTTAGGTTTTATTGCTGAGTAATGGTCTACTCAGAGGCTCGCGTGTGACCCGTGTTATTTATATTTAGATGCATCTTTTTTCTTTTGTTTTTTGTAACGTTCGGTCAGAATCATTCCATTCCCACGCCTCCGCGTCTCGGTCCTACTTTTGTTTACGGTTGATCAGCTGTAGTCGGATTTGGTTTGTCGTCTTCCCGGAAACCTGGAAGAGCTGCTATACAGGCTGACGGAGGTCACCCTCCTCCTCCTCCTCCTCCTCTGTGTAGACCAATACTTTAATTTATCATGTTTTTTAGTCTCAGTCACATCTTTAACTTTTAAAATAACTAGCTCTTTGTTTTTTTCCTTCTTCTGTTAACGTGTGTGCTTTTTATGATGTTAGGTCGTTATGAACTTCAGTGTTGTTGTTTTCTTTCCCGAGGTCAAGTTTACTGGATCGAGAATGTTGTCTAAAAAAAAAGAAGAAGAAGGAGCTCATGGACGATGCATCTATGCTTAACTGCTAAGCAAACAGGCACTGAGAAAACTGCACCGTCTGTCTCTAGACAATGAGCTTGCCTCTTTCTTTGTGTGTGTGTATGTGTGTGTGTGTGTGTGTGTTTGACTGCGACTGCATCACCATCACTCGGACACGTGTTCACAGAGAGTTTTCGAACGGGTCTCGGAGAACTCGTGCATCTTGAAATAGTATTTTTCTTTTTTTTTTTCCTAAATCAAGGCATCGTTACATGTTTTTAATAATGTTCGGCTTCTAAACGTCGGCCCGCCCCGCCTCGTGTGATTTAAAATATTGCAGCGCATGCAACAAATCTATAATTCTAAATTTGTCCTTTTAAAAAAATAATAATCTAACGACTAACTGCAAATGTTTCCCACTTAAGCTCGAGGGAAGCACAAGTATGCTTGACGATAATCCTAATAAGAAACGGTATATATATTTTTTCAACAAAAAAAAAGTTTAAAATAAAAAAAGGATGGATGAAATCATCCGAGCAGTAAACTGTAAAGTTCTTCCACCGGTGGACATCAAGCGTAGACATCGTCTTCCCCCCCGACATAGACATAGAGATATATTTGCTTACAGCAAGTGAGTTTATTGACATTTGCCAAAGAAAAGGGAAAGATATATTCAAATGGAAATCCTGTTTTTCTTTTCTTTCGTTCTGTTCTTCTTAAAGAAAGCTAGTCTAACAGTTGCACTGCATTTTTTTTTTTAGGTGTGTAAATCTTCAGGTAACAATATCAGCACAATTCATCCTGTGTATCTTTTTTAAAACGGGATTTCCTCGGTGTGTGTTTTCGAGCCCGGAGTTGGAATGAAAGTGCAACAACAAAAGGGCGCCGCTCGATGCCTCTTTTAATATCCAGTATTTGCACCTTAACGACCCCAAAAAAAACCAAAACGATCATGGTCTTTGAAGAAAATATATAATTTTTAAACCCACTCTTATGGAAATTATGCATTTTAAACTATTCTATATGTGCGAGAAAGTCGATAACGGATCCACGCATCAATCAAACAGCCATAATACCGTCACCTCCCACCCACTTCACTTTTTCTATCTAGAAAATGCTTCTATAAAGTTGAAATTCCTATATTAGTTACCTAAATGACTATAATACCCTTTTGTGCTAGTACTGTCTTCTTGAATGTAATCATTTTGTACCTGTATTTTTCTAATTCAGTCTTGATTGTACTGTACGTATGCTACGATGGTATACTGTTTCCTTAGGTGCATACTAGTTCGTTACAAACCGACAGGATAGCTGCTGCGCCGTGTGGAAGGTTTTTAAGTCCAAAGGACTTTGTGTAAACCACGTGACCCATCCATGAGACTGATAACTTAAGAGATTCTTGCATTTTTATTTTATTTTTTGTTTTTTGAGAGAGGTAGAAAAGACGAAACTTTCCCTCGTTCTTCTTCTTTTTTTCTCCTTTGCAGTAAAGTCTGTTCAGGACAGTTTATAAAAAACAGGGACGCTCCTGCAATCACGTAGAACAATTTGAATGCTTGAGTTTCAACTTATTTATTACTGTTCCTTTTTTTTTTATAGGTTTAGCTAAATAAAAAACAATGAAATATACAAACTGAATATGCATCCGTTTATACATGAACGTGTATAAGAGTATCTTCCCTTTACTGGAACGTCGATCACGGCTTGTTTTTGTTGGCGTCTCTCTCTCCTCTGATAGTTTGTACGACACGTGCTTTATCTAATTTATGTTCTCGGTGATCATGATGTTTTTTTTTCTTCGAGTGTCACAGCCCAGTTGTTAAACGCAGCCTTGCCTTACTGGAACCCCTGCTTAGTGAGGGATCCCTTAGCCAACGCCCCCCGACCCCTCCGCACCCTCACCCACAACTCTTATGTCATAACACTGTTTGCTGATGCAACTATTATTCCTTTTACACTTTCTGCTGACGCGACTATTACTTCTTGAACACCTATTAAAATAACATCTATTACATCTGTGTGAAAAGATTCTGTTGTTTATGTGCGTTTGTGTTTGTTGTTTATGTTTCCGTGGAGAAAAAGCGTGAGGATGATGAGTGTCTAAGATGATGATGGTCTGCAGTGGTCAGTACATCTCAAAAAGCTGCTGGTTCTTGAAGGGTTTGAGGAACACGACAACCAGATCTCAACCCAGTCGAGCATCGGTGAGGAGTCCATGCAGACCTCACAGCTTTACCAGGACTTCAAGGACCTGCTGCTGACGTCTCAGTGCCAGATAAAGGACAGCTTTAAGTGTTGCGATGGGTCGAGGCTGGCTGCTAACAGTCAGACAATGCACGTGCACATTTTAGATAACACAGGTGACACAGTTTAAGGTTCAGCTCCATTCAGAGACAGGGTGCATGTGATAGATTCATTTATTGGTCTGCTTTATTGATAATTCTTGTGTTGCAATTACACATATTACAAAAACAAACACACACACATGGATGGATGGATGGATAGATAGATAGATAGATAGATAGATAGATAGATAGATAGATAGATAGATAGATATAAAAATATGCATGATGTAGATAATTCAGTGTCTAAGAGAAGAAAGAACATGTTGTTCTATCCGCACAAAATAGAAAATATACATCCCGAAGGGAAGAAGCAGCACACAATGAAATGTGAATCTAAACTTAAATTAAAACCTGTGCTAACATTTGAAGAGAAGTTTGACTTTTGCATAGAATTTAAATATTTACAGGGAAATTAAACGTGTGTTAGGAAGTAGAAATGAAAATGAACCCTGTGCAGTTGTAGTCGGTGATTTAACCAGTTCAGGTTACATGTTAAAGTCCCCTCTCTCTGCACAGAGCGGATCATTATGAAGTGACCGCACTGAGCAGGGATGACTTCATGTAGCTGAAGCTGCTTCATCATCATGAAGGTGGAGATGTTCTCGATTATAACTTATGAGTTTATGGAGCCTTCTTTATGTCATGTGAGAATGGCTGCTGAGGATTTCACAGTAAATATTGCACATGATGCCTTTTTCAATTTAAAATAATGAACTTTGAGGCTGAATTTCTCCAGAATTATTCAGTAAATATGTTTGATACTGAGTGAGTGGACAGTCAGGATGGTCCTGAGATCATGTGTTCAAACCTTGGTCAGAAATTATGGCGCAAAGGGATTTTACAGTGGTAATAGGTTATCATGGACTACATGAATCTGCCGTACATTCTGTAATACGGGCGCACTTGAAATCCTTGTGTTTATAAAGTTAATCAGTGATTTGATAACATGTTACATTTTAAATGTTTGAGTTAATCTGTGCAGAGTCATCAGACTGTCTGACATCATCGTTAAATATTATAATTATATTTAAATAATTAAAACACGCTGTTCACGTGACTCGTGTGTCACATGACACGCCCTCGGTCAGCGCTAACGAAGCTAACAGGAGCTAAGAGCAGCTAGCAGGATGGCGGCTTTCCTTCAGTGGAGAAAGTTCGTGTTCTTCGACAAAGACACGGTGAAGGATCCGGGGGACAGCGGGAAGAACTTCGCTCTGCCGGGCGGGATCTCGGCCTGTGACTCCGGCAGAGGTCACATCGTGCTGGGGGATATCCTTTAACACCGGAGGCTAGGCTAGCTGAGCTAATGCTAAAGCTAATGACTTAAAGATGTAAACAATGACAGAGACTGAAAGTCTGATTCAAGTGATGACGGAGAGACTCAAGACTGAACAAGAGTGAGCTAGAAGATCAGCTGACTGACTTCATGTGATGTTAACCTGCTAACTAACCTGCTAACTAACCTGCTGACTAACTAACTACAGCAGCAGACTGTGTGACAGGTTGAAGGTGAATATTCTGCAGTAATAACATGTTGTCATGTTGTGGTGTTGTCATGTTGTGGTGTTGTCATTACCTGACAGGTGAGCTACCTGTTTCCAGTCATAACAACAACACATCAGGGTCTCAGCATAGAAGCTGTTTTTTAGCCTGTTTGTGGGTTTGTATTGTCCTGTATCACCTGTCTAACTGTTTAAATAGGATGTGTTCGTGGTGGGACGGGTCCTTTAAAGATGTTCCGGGCTCTTTTGAGGCAGCGGGAACTGTAGAGCTCTTCAACTTTATTTATTTATAATAATAATAATGATAATAATAATACATTTTATTTTTTTACTCAAAGACACTTTACATAAGAAGAACATCGAATCAGAAAAAACAATAATAATGTACAACACCTTAGAAAGTGACTGACATGTTTGTGTCAGATAACAGAAGAGGGTGAAGATGATGGTGTGTATGGTGCTGCAGGCAGATGTTGGTTTGCAGAGGGAGGGATGGACAGGATACATATATACACACACACAAACACACACACACACATTTCACACACAACTCTCTGTGGAGCATCTGCAGCAGCTTCTTGGAGCGGCGGTTCTTCCCGAGGATCCTCAGGAAGTCTCTCAGCTCTCTGTCCCCCTGTCTTACCCCTTAAAGGTCTTAAAGCACCAGTGTGTAAGATTTAGGTGGATTTATTGGCTAAATGTGGAATATACGAGTCATAAGTATGTTTATATCTGTGTGTAATCTCCTGATTAAGAGACTGATATACTCTGAGCCTATAGATGGAGCCGGTCCTGTTGTCCATGTTTTTCACAAGTTTCATTCCGACTAGCTTGGAAGGAGTGAGGTGAGGGGTGTTCACTCGGTTGCAGTTCACTGCCTGGATGCTGTTAATCTGACCTTTTGCTCTAGCTTTGCTGATACGTGGAGGAATCTCTGATGTATTTTCTGGTTTAAAAAAAAAATCACAGCATCAGAATACTTGTCCAGGTGTGACCCCGTCCAGGCTTCAGCTCCACGTGACCCTGGTGAGGATAGATAGAGATAGAAAACAGACGCATAGATGGACAATGTTTCAAGTTGATGCACGTATTGTGTCCATACATCCATGATTAGTTATGAGCTAACTTGAGAGGGTAAGTTAGTGAGTGGAAGTCAAATGAAAGGTTTGAAAACGCTGCAGTCAGGCCTCCAAACAAGACGTGCTATATTTTAACATCTGTCATAACGGCGACACTCGTTTGACACCGTCTTCCAACAACAAAACAAAACAACTGTCCTTAACCTGCGTGATGTCACATATGGACGGGAAGATCTGGCTCTTGACGCGCTCCCTGCAGCTGTCGTCTTTTCAGGCCTACAAGCTGCGCGTGACGCACCTCTACCAGCTGAAGCAGCACAGCATCCTCGTGTCGGTGGGGCAGGATGAACACGGAATAAACCCTCTGGTAAGTGTGAAGCTCTGCAGAGACGCCCGAAACACAGAGCGGCTTAAAAACTAAACTTAAACTTATCTTTCAGGTGAAGGTGTGGAACCTCGACAAAAGAGACAGCGGGAATCCTCTGTGCACGAGGATTTTTCCTGCGATTCCCGGCAACAAACCGACTGAAGTGTCTTGCCTCAGCGTGCATGAAAACCTAAACTTCATGGCCATCGGTAAGACGCAAAGAAATCACTGTTTGGCTCACAGAGTTCACTCTTCCCAGTTGATGGTGGACGTTGTTGTTTCTCGACAGGCTTCACAGACGGCAGCGTGGTTCTGACTAAAGGCGACATCACCAGAGATCGTCACAGTAAAACTCTGACTCTGCACGAGGGAACCAGCCCGGTCACCGGCCTCGCTTTCCGTCAAATGGCAAAGGTCACACATCTGTTCGTCGCCACTCTGGAGAGAGTTCATGTAAGTCTGATCGGGGTGCACGGTGAATATTTGTGCAGCAGTCTGAACTCTGATCCACGTCCTTCTCGTCTCCTCTCGCTCAGTGCTACACCCTCTCCATCAAGGAGTATCCTAAGATAGAGCTAGACACGCATGGGTGTGCGCTGCGCTGCTCCTCCCTGTCAGATCCCTCCCAGGACTCCCAGTTCATCGTAGCCGGAGACGAATGCGTGTACCTGTACCAGCCTGACGAACGAGGGCCCTGCTTCGCCTTCGACGGACACAAGCTGTTGGCCCACTGGCACCGCGGATATCTGTTCTTACTCATCAGGGACGCAAAGTCACCCAACAAGTAAGGAAGCTCGGACATCCGGGGATAGCTCGGAGTAGAGCCTCTGTTAATACAACATGCTGACTGTTGACTGTTGTTTCTCCTCAGGACAGACTTTGGTAGCAGGGAGACTTCTCCGTCTGACAAGCAGCTGTTGACCATCTACGATCTGGACAACAAGTTCATCGCCTACAGCGCCTCCTTCGACGACGTCGTCGACGTGGTGGCAGAGTGGGGCTCTTTCTACATCCTGACCAGAGATGGAAAGATGTTCGTCCTTCAGGAGAAGGACACGCAGACCAAACTGGAGGTGAGCACCTGATGTGTAACATGATGCGTTTAAGGAACAGTGTGAAGAGTTGTCACCTCCGTGTTTGTTTTTTAAGATGCTGTTTAAGAAGAACCTGTTTGTCATGGCGATAAACCTGGCCAAGAGCCAGCACCTGGACAGTGACGGGCTATCTGAGATCTTCAGGCAGTACGGCGACCACCTTTACCTGAAGGGAGACCATGACGGCGCCATTCAGCAGTACATTCGGTAATCACTGAGCGTTCTTCTTGTCCTGATATGTACCGTGTTCTACAGCTACATCAGTCACCGTGTTTTCTTACAGCACGATCGGGAAACTGGAGCCGTCATACGTCATCAGGAAGTTCCTGGACGCGCAGCGGATCCACAACCTCACAGCGTATCTGCAGGCGCTGCACAGACAGTCTCTGGCCAACGCAGACCACACCACACTGCTGCTCAACTGCTACACCAAGCTGAAGGACAGCTCCAAGCTGGAGGAGTTCATCAAGGTGACTTAGAAACTGTACAACGAGCCTCGTTTCATACAGCAGGTCACCGACGGCTGACGCGTTATAACAGCATTGTCCTCCCACGCTGTATTTCAACAGAGCAGTGAAAGCGAGGTCCACTTCGACGTCGAGATCGCCATCAAGGTTCTCCGGCAGGCAGGCTACCACAGCCACGCGGTTTTCTTGGCTGAGAAACACATGCACCATGAGTGGTACCTGAAGATCCAGCTGGAAGACCTCAAGGTAAAAAACCAAACAAACAATAGTTAGATCGACGCGATGTGATGCGAGCCTCAGTGAGCGGTGAGGTGTGTCCAGCACGTAGAGGTCAGCCTGCTTCAGCAGTTTGCCGATGTTGGAGGTGGTTCCGTGACGTCATCGCGTTAAGCGACGCTGTCGGATGCTGAATTTGGATCCTGTGTAACTTTTTTTTCCTGCAGGGGTTGTCAAACTTTCCCCTTCAGTGCCAAAACTCAAACTGCCCGCCGTGCTCAGCATTAACATCAGTCCTGTGGGCTTGCACCCACTTGAGATATAAACAATAGATGATTTTGATGTAAACAGATAACTCAGTCTGAAAGAGCGTCCAAACTTGTGCTGTCACGTCTTTTTTTCCTGCCACAAATGTCACCCCACTTCCTCTGATCGAGCTCTTCTCGTCTCGTCATCGTCGGGTGATCGTTGTGAACAAGAACCGCTCGTAGCCAAAAGAAGCAGAACTTTCCATGATGCAAATTAATCGTCTAACTTTAACCAGCCTTCAGTAGGAGAGGTGCAGAAGCCGATGCAAATTTATTTGAATGTCACTTCAACAACGAGTCGGTTCAAATCGATAGTTTAAAAGAAATCCGACGATACAAACATGATTTAAACAGTAAAATCAAATATAAGATTAAAAAGCTACATGTGCACATGCATGGACGTCGTTTCCACTCCCATAATTAGCCATAAATAAACGTCTGTCCATGTCTGAAACCTCCAGAACTACCAGGAGGGTCTGCGTTACATCGGACGTCTGCCTTTCGAACAAGCCGAGAGCAACATGAAGCGTTACGGCAAGACGCTAATGCACCACGTCCCCGAAGGTACCACGCTGCTCCTGAAGGGCTTGTGCACCAACTACCAGCCGAGCAGAGACAGCGCAGAGAAAGACAGTTTGGACAGAGGTCGGATCAACAAGGTCAGTCTGCACAGCGTCCGCTGGAAGAGCTCGGTGGTCCAGAAGATGAAGATGACTTGGAAATGAGCGTCAGTGTTTGTTTTTGATTCCAGGCAAATTCCGAGGAATTCATCCCGATCTTTGCCAACAATCCACGGGAGCTGAAAGCCTTCCTGGAGCACATGATCGAGGTGGAGCCTCGTTCTCCTCAGGGTGTTTATGACACACTGCTGGAGCTCCGACTGCAAGACTGGGCGCACGAACAGGATCCTGGGGTCAGTCCAAAACACACATAGCCATGAATCCCTGTACAATAATTGTTTGCAGCAGTTCACGCCAATATAATTTTTTATGCATATGTTTGGCAGAGAAAACGAGTCCTGCAGGGAGAAGCTGTTTCGCTGTTGAGGAGCGACAACACCGTGTTTGATAAAGCGCTGGTCCTCTGCCAGATGCACAACTTTAAAGAAGGCGTCCTGTACCTGTACGAGAAAGGCAAACTGTGAGTGTGGGAGACAGAACGACGTCTGAATATGCATGAGAGCCAGTTAACGTGACTAAGAAATTTGAAATTTGATCCAACATGTGAAACAATTGAAATGTCACAACTGTTTTGTGTGCAGGTACCAGCAGATAATGCACTACCACATGCAGAACGAGGAGTACGGGAAAGTGATAGAGGCCTGCAAGCGCTACGGGGACCAAGAGGGTTGTCTCTGGGAGCAGGCGTTGGGATACTTTGCCAGAAAAGAAGAAGACTGCAAGGCGTACATCAGCGAGGTCCTGCACCACATCGACCAAAACAACCTGATGCCTCCGTTACTCGGTGAGCTGCTGGACAGTTTTTTTCATGCAGATGTTTGACGTTGATGTTCAGTTCGATGATTGAGTTCCATCATTTTTTTTTGCCGTAGTGGTGCAGACTCTTGCGCACAACTCGACGGCAACTCTCTCCGTCATAAAGGACTACCTCATCAACAAGCTGCAGAGAGAAAGCCAGCAGATCGAGGACGACGAACGCAAAATCCGCCAGTACCGCGAGGAAACCGCTCACCTCCGCTCGGAGATCCAGGAGCTCAAAACGAGGTGGGTCACCCGAAAGATATCTGGTTTCTTCCTGAGATTTTGTACAATATAAAATCCTCTTACCCCAACGTTTCCGCACAGTGCCAAGATATTCCAGAAGACCAAGTGTAACATGTGCAACAGCCCCCTGGAGCTGCCGTCCGTCCACTTCCTGTGCAGCCACTCCTTCCACCAACACTGCTTCGAAAGCTACGCCGAGAGCGAGGCCGAGTGCCCGACGTGCACTCCGGAGAACCGCAAAGTCATGGACATGCTGCGCGCGCAGGACCAGAAACGAGACCTGCACGACCACTTCAACAGACAGGTATAAAGCACACCTGAGCTGTGTGACTCGAAGGGAGTCGAACACAGGAATGTTTGTTAACGCGTCCTCTCGTCTCTTCTCTTGGTTTTCAGTTGCGCAGCTCTAACGACGGCTTCTCCGTCGTGGCTGACTACTTCGGTCGAGGAGTGTTTAACAAACTGACTCTGGTCACCGACCCGCCTGGCAGCAAAACCGTCGGCAGTCTGGAGGTCAACCTGCAGAGAGACCTTCTCATCCACACCAAGAGAAACTGCTAGAAACCCAAGCAGCTGCTTTGTGTCCAACTCTGCTGCCATTGGACGCCACTTTATGTTAGCAGCGAATGCGGCTCCCTGCTTTTCAGCACCTGTGATGAATCTCTCTGCATTCACGTGATTCACTGCAGACTGAGTTTCAAACATGTCGTACTGTGTCCTCAAAGCTCGCTGACTTACACCTGGGAGAAATTTGCTTGTGCTCGATGTGTAATCTACAAAAACAGTTCAACCGTCTGTCACTAATGAAACAATTTGATGTCTGTCACTCAAACCTGATTGTGAATAAAGTAAATATTTAAAAAGTGCATTTTGTTGGTGTAGTTTTGTCTCTGGGGCTTGTGGGATATGGAGTTTGTTACATACTCTCTCTCTCCATCTGTAAACACACATGTCTCATTAATGCATGTCACTAACTAAACTTCTTCCCTGGAGTTTCTGTCTCTGTCGTCCAGCAGGTTCTCGTGGATCATGGCTGCTGCTGTAATCCTGCATGACGTCCACTACACATATTACTACTGTCATTATTGTTTCCATATCTCCATCACAGTTTATAGTTAGTTGATGATTTGCTGCTGCTGTGCATCTGTGTCTCTATCTTTATCACAGGTTCCACTGCTACTGTAATCATTATATCATTTATTGTCAATTTATCTAGTGCACGTCTGTCCGTCCTGGGAGAGGGATCCCTCCTCTGTGGCTCTTCCTGAGGTTTCTTCCACATTTTTTCCCTGTTAAACCGAGGGTCTAAGGACAGAGGGAGTCACTCCCTGCACAGATTGTAAAGCCTCAGAGGAAAATGGACTTTGTGACTTTTGGCTAGACAAATAAAATCTGATTTGATTTGATTTGACATGAGGTGGATAAGAAATTCATGTCATGAAATGCTGCCGTCTTACATGGTGGGAGCAGCAGTCTGTTGCTGAAGGAGCTGTTTGAGTTGAGGCCTCCACACTGTGTGCAGGAGGTGAGAGGAGTTCATGAACCTCCTCCACCTCCTCCATGGAGACTAAGGGGGGAGCAGAGCTGGACCCTCATGTTTGCTGAGTCCCTCTCTGTGGCAGTGTTCTCCTCCTCCTCCTCCTCTCAGTTTAAAGATCACACTGCTGCTCTATGAACCTGAAGTTCCACCTTGCACTGGGTGCATGGACAGCTCCATGCTTTTATTGTGACAGTCTGCATGTTTAATTAATAACAGTTCAGATCTTTGATCTATATTTACATAATTAAATTAAAATAACAGCACGTTCAGTATAAAACCAGATAAAGTGAGTGACACTAAAGGAAGCACGTGGTTTGCTCAGGCCGTACCTGGAAATGTCGTCACGCCTCAATACACGCCCACTAATCTGCACGTGGACCAATTGGAAGCCAGCAGTTGTTTCTGCGACGTCACTCACCTCACGTGGACCAATCACGGAGCAGTGCGTGGAGCGGCGGTGGGCGGGGCTTGAGGATGGAGGGGTCAATGCTGGTTGTTGCACCGGGAGGTTGTCAAGACAACCGAGGTGAGCTACCGGATAAGAGGGGGTCTGCCTTTCAAAATAAGAGCCTAAAGAAAAACGCGTTTTTTTTATAACAGTTTCATTCAAGAATTATTTCTAATTAAAAAGAATTTAATTAATAATAATAATAATATATGAAAACATGTAGATTATATATAGAAAATATATATTGTTTTTTCTTTCTCCATTTGAATGTTTGTGCTGTTGAGGGTGGGGGGAGGAGGGATGTTTGTGACGTTACTGTCCTTGTGATTGTATGCTTTCTTTAAAAAAAAACAAAAGAAAACAATAAACATAGTGTTAAAAAAAATTAATTCAATAAAAATAAATTATTTTTAAATGACAACGTAACCAAATCTAAGCCAAAGAAATGGAAACAGCAATATGCATGAAATATAAAATATATATACAAGATAAAAAGTCTGGCAAATCTAAAAGAGGCAAATATAGAAGGATTCAGCAGTTTAAACAGTATAAACAGTGAGATCTATCAAAAATAAAAGTATTGTAAACAGTTGGTACGTAATATTTTGTGTCACATCTACAGGCAGTAATGTCCTTAGAGTTCAAATGCTTCGTTATGTCAACCAAAAAATATAATATATTTAAAAATGAGATGAAATCTGACTGCGGACTGTCATAGGACATCCCAGCAATAAGCCAATAAAATTTACTTTTTATGTGTTTTACATACATGTTTACAAAAATCACTTTTTTTACACATTTTTTATATATATTTTCGAAAAAAATAAAAATATAATAACTTCAGAGTAAATAATAATTTTACTCTGAAATGCTAACCGGAAGCAGTGCGCCCGTTAGCCGTTAGCTTGCCTCCAGCTTCCTCTCCAGCAGCGGCTCTTCTCGTGGATCCAATGAGGTGACGCCGCGTTCCGGGCCCGACTGATGAGAGCGAGCCGGTGATAAAGAGGGAACCGAACAAAAAACTACCGAGTGTGAACCACGGGGGGAAAAAAGAGGCTCCGAGTGACCGCGGAAAGAGGCTCCGAGTGACGGCTAAACGAGCGCTAAAAGCCCGGGGAAAGGCGCAGTGTGTCCGGTTCAGTGTTGTTGACTTCGTGCCGGGCTGAGGAAAGGTAACACACACACACACACACACACACACACACACACACACACACACACACACACACACACACACTTCCTTACATTGATGGTAGCTGACTGTAGCTGTCAACTCTTCTATGTGTGTGTGTGTGTGTGTGTGTGTGTGTGTGTGTGTGTGTGTGTGTGTGTGTGTGTGTCTTAGCTTTGTGTGCTAACAAACATCAGCATCTCCTCATCCTGGAGCTGTTTCAAGGATCTCAAGGATTTCCAGGTTTTAAGATGCTGAAAGCTCCAGGCTGTTTATCTTTGTGCATCCATCTTGCATTCATGCGTCACTGCCTCAGTGGGGAGTTTCTATGCACACACACACACACACACACACACACACACACACACACACACACACACACACACTCATGTGCAGATATTAAAGCTTGACATTAATGCCACGTGTTTGCAACCTGTCTACACACACACACACCTGTGTGGGAGGGATCAGGTGTGTCAGATGATTTGCATATCCCAGGACAAAGGTCGTGTGCTTTACCCGGCTGGCTGTGACACGCTGCAGGTGGAGGGACGAAGACGTGTGCGAGGTTTGATGATGATGATGATGATGATTGTCTCCGTTTGTCCACAGCTCGTCATCATGGGCGGCAGGAAGCTGGCGCTGGTTGCTCTCTTCTGCCTTGTTGCGGCAATGTTGCCTTCTCACACAGGTAACATGATCCAGACAGATTTCTATCATCAGACGCTGTTCAGCTGCTTTAAACTCTGCCACACACCCATAATTATCAGTGTTTGGATACAGATAAGCTGGATCGACACTCTGTTTGTCTTTCTGCCTTTTTTACGTAACGCCCGTCTTTGTGTTCGCAGTCACTGTGGCTGTGATGTCCGTCGACCTCGGCAGCGAGTGGATGAAGATGGCCATCGTGAAGCCCGGGGTGCCGATGGAGATTGTTCTCAACAAGTGAGTGTGCACACGGGAGATTTAGATTTAGATTTACTTTATTCATCCCACCACGGGGAAATTTACTTGTTACAGCAGCAGAGGAAAGTGAAGCACACACTACAGAATTAAAACACGATAAACAGACAAATATCTCTAACCTACAATAAACACGACAAACAATCAACCTCCAAAAACAGACTGGGGATGATGGATGAAAGTGGCGTGATATATAAAAAGAGTGTTGTAATGTAAAGTGACCATGATACAAAGAAAATAAAAACATCAGGAGTTATATTTGTTTTTCTTTCTTCAGGGAGTCGAGGAGGAAAACGCCCATCGCCGTGTGTCTGAAGGAAAACGAAAGACTCTTCGGTGATAGCGCGCTCGGAGTGGTACGACGTCTTCAACTTCATCTGATGAATCATCTGCACAGTCAATTTTTTTTTAACGCTGTGATATATATATTTTTGTCATATTTCAGTCTGTGAAGAACCCCAAAACTGTTTATAGACACCTCCAAAGCCTCCTGGGCAAGAAGCACAAGAACCCCCAGGTGGCGCTCTACCAGAAACGTTTCCCCGAGCACCAGCTGGAGGAGGACGCGGTCAGAGGAACGGTCTACTTCAAATACTCGGAGTGAGTCTCTGTCATCATGCATCATCAGTTCAGGTCGTGCTGCCCTGCAGCGACGTGAAGGTTACGACCTCAGTTATTGTCGAACATCACCGAGGAAGGGCGTTGTCATGGAAACAATCAAGAATTTCTCATCAGAGGAATTTTTAAAAAACAAAACATGAGCTTTTATTCTGTTCACCGCTCTGATAATTCGCCTCCATCATCGTCTCTGTTTCTTTTTTTTTAAAGCGTTGCATGATCTGGCACCTTCGTGCATTAGTATTCTGCTCTGTGTTTCTGGCTCTGAGCTGCAGAGCACGCTCCTCTGTCAGCCGCTCACAGTGTTAATGTTTTATTTTCTTCCTCCTTATAGTTTATCTCACACCCTCTGGCCATGAAAAGTGCTCCACAAACAGTTATTGTCATCATGATTATCATTCATAGCGGCGGCGTCTGTAAAAACAACAGCGATCGCTCACAGAAGGAAACGCAGCGCTGTTTATAAATAGGAGCAGCTAACCTGTTTTTCTTCCACCAGTGACGTGCAGTACACACCTGAGGAGCTGCTCGGCATGGCGCTCAATTACTCTTGTGGACTGGCTCAGGACTTCGCAGGTCAGTCCGCCTGCAGAGCAACGCAGTGTTTTATCATCGTATCGTATGTTCAAATACGTAACCTTGTTTTATTTTACTCACCTCGCAGAACAACCGATCAAAGACGCCGTGATCACCGTCCCGGCCTTTTTCAACCAGGCGGAGCGCAGGGCGGTGCTGCAGGCGGCGCAGATGGCCGGACTGAAGGTGCTTCAGCTCATCAACGACAACACGGCCGTGGCCTTGAACTACGGCGTCTTCAGGAGGAAAGATATCGACAGCACGGCCAAGGTGAATCCACATGAAATAAAGATTCTGTATTTACTTGTCAACACACGTGCAGGAGAGACACATCCCATGTGGATGAATCCCTCCTGTTTGAATAAAGACACCTTTGTAACTCTGCTCTCGTTCCCTTTCAGAACATCATGTTTTACGACATGGGCGCAGGCAGCACCACCGCCACCATCGTCTCCTATCAGACAGTCAAAAGCAAAGAGTCTGGCACGCAGCCCCAGCTGCAGATCCGAGGTGTCGGGTGAGTCCACCGATCCGTGAAGTGGCATCGCCACGGAGACTGCTTCTCTCAGCACAGCGTCGGTTCTCTGATGCTGCACCGTCAGGCAGCCACATCACACCGAGTTAACTTCAGTCAGCCTGTAGAATGAATGCTTCCTCCACCTGACACAGGAAACTCTGAGCTTGAGCGGCGGTTGTCAGATTTTCTCTATTTAACGTGTAACGTGATCCCACCGTGCATGAAAAACAGGCTGCGCCGAGCCGCCCAACAAGTTTCTACTGCAGCTGTTCAGTTAAATCAAGTTTCATGGACACGCTTTTTTAAATAAAGTCTTCAGATTTTAGTTTGAGGCGTGAACATATTTTTAGGACGTGCATCACGACTCTTCACCCTGCTCATCCTGTGTGAAACTCAGAAAACAGGAACACACACACACCCACACACGCTTCATGCCAAGCCGTCAGTCTCCAGCTGACACCAGAAGAAGTAGATTGGCTAACATGGAGTTTGCAAACAGGAAAATATCATTTGCAGTATTGCGACACGGTGGTGCATGGTTAGCACCGTCACCTCTAGAGTTGTTACGATACCAAAATGAGTAACCACGATACTATACCAGACAAAGTATCACGGTTCCGGGTATTATCGCGATACTGCAGCTTTTTTTATATTAGTATTTTTGTGAACTGCCGAGTATTTGTACAAGTTATAAATACTTATTAATTACTAACGATGTTTGGTGCATAATAAACAAAATACTGGTGAAGTAAAAATTAGACTGAAACAAGTTTGAAACAACGAGTTTGGTTTTTCGAGCATAATTAGTGTTGTCAGTCACAGACATGTAGACGCGCTGAATCGTACGTCGCCGACATTTCGGATGTGGCAAAGTAACTGGCAACACACAGAAAAATCTGTGCAAGAGTTTATTAGTTCACGGGCAGATCTTCCACATCCAATATGCTGGACACGTTAACGTAACGCTGCAACGGACCAACCTGCTCAATGAGGCGTCTACGCATAAATGTCTGTGTGTATAAATGTCTTTGGTGCCACTAACGATGACGCAGTGGCAGACTCGCCGCTCGGGGCCTGGTTTTCTAGTATAGTAGGAACCGTTACCATTTGGCACCGCGGGGGTACCGTGTATACCGTGAGTATCGTGCAACTCTAGTCGCCTCACAGCTGCCTCACTCCTGGTTTGAACCTCGGCTGCAGAGTTTGCATGTTCTGCGTGGATTCTCTCAAAGACTTCAACAGTAACAGAGTCTTTGGTGACTCTAAAGTTTGTCCGTAGGTCTGAATGTGAGCGGTTGTTTGTCTCTGTGTGCTCTGTGATGAGCCGGCGTACCCCGCCTCTCGCCTGATCCCGCGACCGTTACAGATTATGTATGTAAAACAGGGAAAAACCTAAAAGTGTAAGAGGATTAGAGACGAGATTAAAGGTTTCTGTCTCACTGATAAACATGGGGAGGCTCTGTTCACTGAGGATCCTGATAACTGGAGTATGTAAATATGAAAGAGTCGGTTCACCTGTAGGATATTCAGTGACGTCGGAGAAAGATTAAAGATGCTTCATTTGAAATGTGTGTTTCAGTCCTCTGACCGGTGTGCGTCTCTCGTTCTGGTCCGTAGGTTCGACCGTGGCTTGGGCGGCTTCGAGATGGACCTGAGGCTGCGGGACCACCTGGCCAAACTGTTCAACGAGCAGAAGAAGAGCAAGAAAGACGTGAGGGAGAACCACCGGGCCATGGCCAAGCTCCTCAAGGAGGCTCAGAGGCTGAAGACGGTGCTCAGCGCGAACATGGAGTTCATGGCACAGGTGAGTCCGGGGGACGTGAACCCAGAACCTTCAGTTTGTAGGACACCCCTCGCCTCACTTTCCCCTTCCAAGTCAGAGTTTCAAAGTGTTTCCTCGACGTGTTTCTTTGTTCAGGTGGAAGGTTTGATGGACGACATCGACTTCAAGTCTAAGGTGACGAGGGCCGAGTTTGAAGAGCTGTGCGCTGATCTCTTCGAACGAGTTCCTCGCCCGGTGCAGGAAGCTCTCACCGCCGCAGAAATGAAGCTGGTCAGTATTCTCGTTAAGCCGCGTGACGGGATGAGATTAAACCTTAATGACCTCTGTCGTTAAAGTTTGTACTTCTGCCAACAGGATGAAATCGAGCAGGTGATTTTAGTCGGCGGCGCCACTCGTGTCCCCAAGGTCCAGGAAGTGCTGCTCAAAGCTGTTGGAAAGTAAGTGTCAAGCACAGACGGTGAGGAGCTGCAGTCCTCCACAACTTTGTAACTGTGTGTTTGTTTGTGTGCAGAGAGGAGCTGGGGAAGAACATCAACGCAGACGAGGCAGCGGCGATGGGCGCCGTGTACCAGGCCGCCGCTCTCAGCAAGGCCTTCAAGGTCAAACCGTTCATCGTCCGAGACGCGGCCATCTTCCCCATTCAGGTCGGTGCAGCTCGTCCACGGGAGACACATTTAAATAACCCGAGACATGTTCATCTGAAACAGCAGCCACGTGTTTCGTTTCCATCAGGTGGAGTTCACCCGTGAGACGGAGGAGGACGGTGTCAAAGCCCTGAAACACAACAAGCGCGTCCTCTTCCAGAGGATGGCGCCGTACCCTCAGCGCAAGGTCATCACGTTCAACCGCTACAACGCCGACTTCTCCTTCGACATAAACTACGGCGACCTCAGCTTCCTGAGCCAGGAAGACATCAGGTTGGATGTTTTACTGCTTCACATAAATTAACTGACGTGTCTGAACGCCGACAAGAGGAAGCAGAGAGCTCAGATTACAGCGCCTGATGCTTCCACAGAAGCTCGACTGTGCGATTCTGCTTTGTTCTCCTGATTTGAATGTATTTGAGTATAAACCCTGTCCTTGTCTTCGTCCTCGTCCTCGTCCTCTTTCCTCTGCAGCATGTTCGGCTCTCTGAACCTGACCACGGTCAAACTGTCCGGAGTCGGCAGCAGCTTCCAGAAACACGCGGACGCCGAGTCCAAAGGCATCAAAGCCCATTTTAACATGGACGACAGCGGCGTGCTCCTGCTGGATCGGGTCGGTCACACACACACACACACTCCTGGTTGCCACGGCGACCAGCCAGGCTTATTAAAAAAATCAAAGCCAGCAACAATTGACTCCCAAGAAAATGTGCTTAACACTAAGAAGATTAAAGCAAAGCGCAAAACAAACCTAATTGCATAAGAAGAACGCTTTAAAACACGTTTACAGAATAAAGCAAACCATGAATTTCTGCAGGTGTTCGTCACGTTAACGTTTGTAACTTTAATGCACAGGTGGAGTCCGTCTTTGAAACCATCGTGGAGGAGAAGGAAGAGGAGTCGACCTTAACGAGTAGGTTTTCCTGCGCTCTCACGTCGAGCTCTGTTTCTTTTATGCACCTCGAACTTTAGCTCCGTCCGTCTGTGTCTGCTGCACGTTGCACAGGTGGAGCAGACAGATGGAGGCTCATTTAAATAAAGCGGCACAAAGGTTAAAGTCACATGATCAACAGGAGAAAACGATCAGCTGTTATTGTTTAAACGACATGATGCATCTGCACTGAGTCAAACCTTTGCTGCCTTCCAGAGCTGGGAAACACAATTTCCACCCTGTTCGGAGGAGGATCGTCTGAACCCGCCCCCAACGTAACTGAACCTGTCCAGGTACGTGCAGCTCCGTACATAATGAACCGCATCTTTATGTCTGGCCTGAGATCGTAGCTAACATTGATTTTTTTTTATTTTTTATTTCAGGACGAGGAGGAAGTTCCTCCAGAGTCCGGCAAGGACGGCAAGGACGAGGAGGAGGGGAAGGAAGAGGCCCAGAAGGACGAGGACGCCAAGGAGAAGCAGGACGATGCAGAGAAGAGTGCAGGTGAAGAGACAAATCAGGAGAAGGCGGAGGAGGAGGGAGGCAGCAAGGCCGAGGCCAAGGTGAGATCCGAGTGTCTATTGAAGAGAGGCGAGCCTCCGCGGACACGTTACTGAAAGTAACCATGTTTCTGCTTAAAGGAGGAAAGCAACGGGGAGAAGTCTGCGAACGAGTCAGAGAAGGAAGCGGAGAAGAAGGCGAAACCTCAGAAGAAGAGCAAAATCTCCGAAGACATCACGGCAGAACTCCTCATCAACGACATCCTCGACCCCACCGCGGACGATGTCACGTCCTCTAAGAAGAAGTAAAGCGGACGACTTCACCTCAGTTTCTTTTGTTTCATTCTAAGTTTGTTTCTAAAACCATGTTGGATCTTCTCAGGTTGCAGGATTTGACAGACAGAGACCTCGCCAAGCAGGAACGGGAGAAGACGCTCAACAGCCTGGAAGCTTTTATCTTCGAGACGCAGGTAAACAAAAGAACATTTTTAAAGATCACCTGAGAGAGAATACAACACGTAAAACAAACTATCCTTTCCCCAGGACAAGCTCTACCAGGACGATTACCAGCTGGTGGTGTCGGAGGAGGAGAAGGAGCAGATGTCCACCAAGCTGAAGGAGGTGTCGGAGTGGATGGACGAGGACGGCTACTCGGCGACCACCAAGCAGCTGCGAGAGAAGCTGTCCCAGCTGAAGAGCCTGTGCAAGGACATGTTCTTCAGGGTGGAGGAGAGACGCAAGTGGCCGGAGCGCCTGGCCGCCCTGGAGAGCATGCTCAACACCTCCAGCTTCTTCCTCAGGTGAGTGTCCGGAGGAAGTCTTGTAGATGCCAGAGAGGTGACGTCGGTGCGGTGGCTCATTTGTTTTGTTTCTTTCCTTTAAAGGAGCGCCAAACTGATTCCTGAGGACGACCAGATCTTCACGGAAGTCGAGCTGAACATGCTGGAGAAAGTGATCAATGAAACGACGGTACGTGGTGAACTGGAAGTTTAAAGCAGCTGAGAAACTTTTTCCCAAACTAACTTTCTTTTTTCTTCCAGACGTGGAAGAACGAGACGGTCGCCGAGCAGGAGAAGCGCTCCCCGAAGGAGAGGCCCATCTTACTGTCCAAAGACATCGAGTCCAAGCTGGCTCTGCTGGACCGGGAGGTCAACTACTTACTCAACAAAGCCAAGTTCGCCAAGCCGAAGGCGAAAGCCAAAGCCAAGAACAGCACCAGCTCGGAGAAGAACAGCAAGGCCAACAACACGGCGGAGGAGAAAGTCATCCCTCCCACAGAGGAGAGCGCGGACGGTAAGAGCGGTGAGTCGAACTCACGTGTGACGGTTTTTACTCTGATCTGGAAGAAAAATATTAAATTAACTCTCCGTGTGTTTTTCATTCAAACGCAGAAACTCCAGAGGAGGCGCAGCCGGGTGAAGCCCCGCCCACCGAGGAGAGCACGCCGCAGAGCGACTCAGACAGCCAATCACAGCCCTCAGAAGAAACAACAACTGCAGGTCGGTCCGCCAAACCTGTTGTCGTTGACGACGGAGAACTTTAAAAAAATAAAAACAGCTGAGCTGAACGAACTCCCCGCTGACACTGACAGAACGTTATACTAACGCCGGATTACTGTAATTAGCTCGTCATAGAAAACGTGTCACATGATCTGCACATGGACTCCAGCTGATAAGTTCACAGATCCAAAATATTTAAGGAGAGGGGTGGAGCATTAAACACCTGCAGGTGGGAGAAAATATAGATACTAAGCTGGATGAAGATGATTTGTGTAGGGAAAATAAAACAATGAAGAATTTTTAAAAATGTTCCTGCTGATTGTTATTTCATTAAAATTCAACTTTGATTCCTTTTTTTTTCTTTTTCTTTTTTTAAAATAATATACAAGTTGATTTGTATGGATTAATTTGTCTTTTTTAAAATTCGTTTTTTTTTCTGGCTTCAGAAATTGCACAAAAAAAAATAAATAAATAAATGAGCCGCTTAAAGCAAAAATAATTTCAGAGCTGAGTAAAATGAAACGACGAGTTGGAGAGCAGAAAGTGAGTCGCCTCAAATTCGGTCTAACAGATTCGTTAAGCTCTGCAGGTTAATTAGTTTCTTATGTGTCATTTCATGGCACTCTAAATTTTAACCAGATCAATAAAAACAACAAATTTATTCTCGTGTTCTTCACTGTAGGCTATAGGACTGTTTTTATTATTGAATATTTGAATTGTGACGATAGTTCATGAGGATAAAAGTTTGTTTGTTTTAATACGTTCAGCTCACTAAGGAATTATCAAGATTTAAATGTTTTTTTTAATTAAAAATGTCTTTAATTAGCTTTATTAGTTAAGAGTTATTGTTTTCCTTCATTATTTATTCATGAGGCAGGTAATAAAATATCGCTGGATTCAGGGTTTGTGCATAAAATGTTCAAACCCATAGTTTAAAGTTAAAATAACATGAATCTGCAGGTGAAAGGTTCCAGTCTCAGACGGTTGATATTCGATCTCAGAGTTGACATGTCGCCTGTTGTCGTTCCTGGCATTAAAAAGCTGCGTTACATTCAGAAGAAGCTGCAGACTGATGAAGCAGATCATTTCACGTCTTACATATCCAGCTGCCCGGCGTGATGTGAGTGTTTGTTTTTTTTAAAGGGAGTAAAACGACGAGGCAGCTTCGGCTTCTTTCAAATGTCATTCAGCCTCCTGCTAACAGGCGTCGCCATAGCAACGTCTTTGTGCATGTGTGTGTGTGTTGTTAAATCGGTGCATACGGGCTCGAATTTCTCTGAACTTGGACTGTTTGTGTTTTTCTGACGTAACCTCTTGGCGTTATTCATCTTTCCCTCCTCTCTGCCCTCAGGACCAACAGAGAAGCCGCCGCCTGAAAACCACATAGACGACGAGTTATAACGGCTGGAACGAGGAAGAGAATCACTATTTATTGACAGTGTATAAATATTCAAGTTCCCTCTCTCTCTCACTCTTTGTTTCTCTTTTGGGTTTTTTGTTTCGTTTCTTTTTTTCTTCTTCATTTTTTTTTGGCTTCATGTCCCTGTTTCTTGAAACTGCTGGGAGCTGATTGGATAACGATCGAAGACCACTCATCTCATCTCATTCCTTTTCGTGCGCTGTTCGTCTCTTCTGTCTTTTCAACGGACGCTGAAAACACTGAGAAGAAGAAGAAGCTAAAAACAAAGTGTGTGACGCGCAACGACATGAACAAACCTTCTACATCGACGCAGAGGCAGCGGGAGGTGTGTGTTGAAGTTTGAACCTTTTCATTTCATGCTGTGTCCTCGGCCGTAGTTACGTCGTCGTGAGGTTTTTCGTCCTCTAACACCTTCACTGACTTTCCCAAGCTACTGAGTGAGTGCACTGCTTCATGGTGTTGGCTGTAGCGGAGGGTGACGGGGTCATTTAGAACATTTTTCTGTTTTAGCTCTAACCAGAATTTATTTGGACTCGTAACTTGTAGATGACAGAAAATCATGAAGTTAATCTTTCTGGATTATTGGCTGTATAGATTCATGAAAACCTAAAAAGAAGAAGCACGTTTGGTGACGGGGATGATCTAACATCATCGTCTCTCTGAACTAAAATGACTCACAAGTTTTTTTTTTTTGTTTTTTTTTCTGCCAACCCAGCCTTGAATGTTTCGGTGAAAGTCAAACGTCTCATAAGCTGCTAAATGTCGTACCAGAGGTGGCGTGTTAGTGCTGTCACTGCTCTTTACCTCAACATGCCCTGTGATGCTTGCTCGGATGTTGGCGCCCTTTTTTTTTGTTTGTTTTTTTTTTGTTTGTTTCGAGCTGGGTCGGGTCGGGTCGGGGAGGGACTGTCAGGAACCGGACTTTGGGTCGGCTGTGTGTGCTTTGTGTGTTTTCAGCACTCTGGGTTAATTTGAAAAGGGGAACTGAAGAAAACAAAAAGACAGACAGGGACGGGAGAAAATGATGTTGTGTTTCTAAAAACTGTTAATAAAGAAAAAATCTTTTTGTTTTTAATTTGTTGTTTTGTTACCGTGGTTACCGTGTTTCAAACTTTGGGTTCGTCCAGGTGAACCTGGGACCTAAAGGTGCTGCTGCTCTTACCTGATCCCTGAGCTGCTTTCAGTCGAGTTAACAGAGAGAAAAACGACCTTGTTGGTTATTTGTGGTTCGTATATGAAGTAAATATATAAAACACACGCTGAGCCAACGTGAGATAAACAAAGACAAATCAGAACTTCATCTTCCAGCGTTTGTGGCTAATATCCGAGGTCTTTATTCGTAGTTTCAGAGTAATCCATTACAGACGTTATCCTCAACTTTTAGTGGTGATGACTCTGTGCTTCATCGTCACTGAAATGTTTGTAAATTTAAACACCTTCATGCCTGAAACATGGAAACTAGCAGAGTTTATGAAATCCCTTTATCCAACATTATATCAAACTAAAATCCAGTTTGCTGGACTGAAAACACAGTTCTGTGTTTGTAATTGATCGAAGCAATCCATAGATTTTATTCCCTCTGTTGAGAAGTGTGTATTATCTTATGTATAGACAATTAAAAGATGAATTAAGACGATTAAAAGATGAATTAACTGCTGCTGAAAGATCTGACCTGACAAAAAAAAGAACAAACATCTGCTCACATGTTAAAATGAAGAGATACATCACACTGATTTAGTTCTTTACATATTTTTAGTTGTTTTAGATATTTTTGTATTAAGATTTATTTCTTCTGAAGGTTTCAGGATTTTCTTTTAAAACAATGTGGACAAATGCAGTGATGGAGGAAGTGTTCAGTTCGTTTCCTCGAGGAAATTACAACACTAAAAACTCTAAATATTACAAATATGTAAGTGTACATACTGAAGTATGCATTTATTCTGCAGTATCAGACATTAGCTGTCGGATGCATCGGTGTGTTGCAGCATTAAATAGTTTTAACTGATTTATCTAAAATTAACTCCTCGTTGTTCGGATTCTGCTTTGGGCCACAATTATTTAAAAGTTCAAAGTTTAATTTTAAAGAATCTACAAACAACATCTGAGACGTCTGTCTTATGTCAGCGATCACACGGTTTAGAGTTCAGCTCAAAGTGACACATTTATTTGAGTAAATCTGTCGGAGAACGAGGCCTGACATCATCAGAAGCTGGTGATCTACCTGTGTATTACACAGACATTTAAAAATACAAGTATACAGCTTTATACATCAGTTTTCTGGCATCGTCTAAAAGAACTGTAGAGAAACAATGTGAATAATAACCTTTTAATAGATGTTAAAGTATTTGTTTCCGAGCCTGAATGTGAGCTACAGTACCTATCACCCTGCTTTAGTAACATATTAATTCTATGACCCAACATCAGAGTATACGATGAGTATAAACGCTGAAAGCACTGTGCAAAGCTACAATATATATATATAGTTATAAGTGCGTGTACAGTGCTTTTGTTTGGCAGTAAATACGACTCAAACTAGAAGAAAGCACTAAGCTTGTCTGCTCTTCTACTTCTCTTATTCTTACATAAAGAAACCTCTAACGTGCGACGGAGAATCAGGACAGAGTTCTCTTGTTGAAGCCCATTTTGGAGTTGTGCATGTAGTAAACGATGAAAGCCACCAGACTCAGGGAGATGATCCCGATGATGCCGGCCACGACCGACACAGCCACCATGCCGCTGTGACTCTGATAATCACCTAGGACGAAAAGAGACACTAAAGGTTAGAGCGAATATCGAGGAATCTACAGTTTAGATACCGATGATGGAAACATGATCGTACACACATGGAAAGATACTTCTATCCACTAATTTTAGGTGTGTTCTCCATCCTTGATGCTCAGCCTCAACTGGTTCCTTACAAGGGTTTCAGTATACTTCTTACATCAGTGAACAATGCCTTGAACCTCCTTTGCCAACAAAGGAGGTTTGTTGTCAGACAATCCGACACACTTTGAAGCCAGGGCTTGAAATGAAACTTAGTTAAAAGCTGGATGGTTTTAAAGTCTGGCTTATCGTCGTGTGAAGGGGAAGGGCTTGTTGGCTTGTTGGATGCTGATTCTGACATTGTGGGTAGGTGGTTTAAACGCTGTTCCACCATCCAGCAATCTCAAAGATAGCCCCCAAAGATATTGGCAGTAAATGATCATTAATCTAGGGCAGGGGTCGGCAAATAAATTTGGACCCGGGCCGATTTTTTTTCTGACAATTCCATCGTGGGCCATGGACATGCTTTCCTACTGGGAAAAAACAGGTTTTCTATTATTAAAAACAAACCTTATTTAACTTTAAAAATGCATTTAATTTAATTTAAAACATCAATTTGCATTATTAATACCAAGCCGACGTGTCTCATTTCCAACGAGGTTGTTGCAGTTTACAATATTAGAAGACACCACGAGACAAAGCCCGGCCACTTCAAAAACGCAAATCCTCTCGGGACAGAGGCGCAAACACAGAAAATGAAATCTTTGGAGGCTGGATATGCAAACAGCAGCATCTTTCTTAAATCAGAAGCAGCACAGATGTTTCCCCATGCCGCTGATGTGCATTCGCATTTTTTAATTAGGCTATTTGATATTTGAGCCGACCTTGTTTGTTTTTTATTACATGAAATATATTTGTTCACGTTGTCCGTTGCAAGAGGGACATGGGACACTTTTATTTTATACATTTTTTTTTTTAATAAATCAACGTCATCTCGCGGGCCAGATATAATTGATGGCGGGCCGGTTTTGGCCCATGGGCCGCTAATTGCTGACCCCTGATCTAGAGCCTACCCAACGAGGTTCTCACCTACAACCTCCTCTCCAAGGACAGGCTTCGGGAAAAAGTTTCCTACTGGTAGGTTAGGATTCTTCGTACGTGTTTATACTGTACCTATTATTCATTGGGAGCCTTAATAACTTATAGAAATACAGGGAATTCACTCATGATGACAGTGTATCCGTACCTCCAGATCCCATCGGATTCACTGCAAAACAACGAGAGAAACCATCAGTTTGTTCACGAAACTGTTTGGTATGATTCACCAAATGTAAATCTGTGTCTCCTTTTACTTGACTATCTTTATTCTGAGGTGTTGACCTATGAAATTCATGCATTTCTCACCTTTGCCTAGGCGGGTAGTGATTGCTGCTGAGGTGATGGTGGCCATGTCGCTCACTGTGGTGTCGTGGTTATCAGCGTTACGGCGCCTTCTGGAACCGGTGCTGCTGCAGTTCTGCAGGTGAATTGAGTGATCAGGACGGGACGGGACAAAAAAAATAGTAATCTAGGCTGCTGGAGTGTGAAACAGTGTTCGAGAAGTAGCTGTAAAAATCAAGAACCTTCTACACATACATTAAAACTTCTAGATCAGTTGCATTTGTTTCATTTGTGTAGCACAGATTTACAATGCATTCATTCGCTAGAGGTCAGGACGTGCAACTGTCAAGCAGGAGACCTGGAGTTTACATTGTGTCCATCTATCTAAAGGGTTCTGCCGAATCCTTGAGTATCAAAGTTCTTCTGAATCAACCCAAATGCAGAACCTCACCTGGACGAGGTCGGGGCAGTAGGTGTTCACGCAGAGTCGGGTGGCGCAGTGCACATAGTACGTGGAGAAAGTGTCCTGTGTGTGTTTGATGAAGCGGAAAGCCTCGAAGGAGAAGCGAGCCTCCTGCTGCTCTCCGTTAACATCCATTATTGTCTGGACATCCCGGGTACACCTTTAACAGAACAGACAATGGTTCTTTCTGTCCAGTTCTTTGGGGTTTTCTACCAGGTTTCAGTCGAACAACAAATATTTCAGACAAAAGTTCTTTTACCACTAAAACTAATTTAACCATGCACAATCTAATTTACTTGAGGAAACCTCCGTACAAATGCAGATGCTCACACAGGGGCAATGACTCTGTCTGTTAACAGTAATGTAGAGAGGCTGCAGTGGATAAACCCGCAAATATTACAAAGACGAATGCACATCGAAGAGATCAGTGGTGCAAAAACCGAAGATGCTGGTCTACAGAGACGTGAAAAAGGGTGATCTGGTCAGATATTATGTTCTCCACGCGTGGGCGAGTGAATGTGGGGTGTACACCGAAACAACAGCTCAGGCCTAAGTGCTCTGGTAATGCTGTGAGGGAATTTTGTTGCCATGGTTTGGTCTCCTTAGAGGAAATACAAAGACCTTTCTCATCCAGGGTGACAATGCCCTCATCTATAGGGTGTGAAGGGTCACTGGATGGTTTGGTGGGTATGAAACCGAAGTAAATCACATGCTGTGACCTTCGTAGTCATTAGATCTCAACCCGGTTGACCCGACGTGTTCGGTGCTCCCACCACCACCTTGTAGAAAAATTGATGTTCTATCCCTCCATTAAAACTCCAGAGACTCTTACACCTCTGTCAAAGTGTCATTGTTGAGTCAAGTTGTTCCACGTCACCTACCCGACAAAGAGATCGTGAGATGAGGTGTTGACGGGGAAAGGCGACGTTGTGGCGTAACATCGGTCCAGCAGCACGTTGAATCTGCAAGGAGAAGTTTTTTTTAAATCTATTGTCACTGCTAACATATGTGCCAAAGAGAGAACAAGTTCATCTTTACTAATCTTCACTGTGTGAAGTACCTGTTAGTGAGATTGGACGCTTTCACTTGTACATAAATCCTGGTCTTTAGCTCCAGGCCTTCCGGTGGGATCCGCAGCATGAGGGAGTAGGAAGCGTCCTTCAATAACAAACACAGAAGAAAAGTAAAAATAATGTTTAGACTGATGCATGTTGGTCGTTTCAATCGAGTTCCACTATCGCCAGCTCATGGGCTACATGATACAGAGTCATGTTGTTATTAGATTAGCATTTCTATATAATAGCATTGTCATAAAGAGACAGAGGAGGAGATGGATTATAACAAGCTGGAAAAAGGTTTAATCCAGAAGTTTTATCATTCATATCGAAACCTCACCCAGAGATCATGTCCAAACTGGATCGACTCGGTGTTTGGGTTAAACATTGACTCAGTGTTACATTGACGAGTTCTGACTGTGTGTTGGTTTTATTTTTATATTACTGTTGTTATTTTCAATCAGGAATGCAAGGATCGAATATGTGGATCCATTTCTTTCAGATTACGAGATACCGTAGTTTGATCTGCATCGGGTTTGGCTCCATCACTGTAGCATCATGTAATCCACGACTGTTACATTGATCCAGTGAGACCTTGAAACCGAAGCCGCCAGCACCGGCGTTGTTAAAGTTGGTTAATTAATGGGCATGAATCTCCCGCCGTGACATTTATGGCTGTGCCATGTCGTTCCGATGTAAATAATCACTTCACTGATTTTTTTGTAATTGAGGACGAGGATGAACATCAATCGTGGACGTAATTCTCTGACTTTTTTGATTTATTATCCAAAGTCGACTAAACTACTTTAGATAAACGGGATGAACTCGTCTTTAAAATCATAAATCGTCTTGTGTCTTCCTTTTGTAACACAAATATATTGAAACTCTTTCTCTAACTTAAAGCAGTTTGCCGACGACGCCGCGCTCTTCTTACCGCGTACAGTCCCATGCTCAGCGTGCTGATGAAACTCCCGTTATTGTCTTTAACTGCCAGGCTGACCCCAGACCTGTTACACACACACACAATAAAACACACGTCTTAGCAGCTGGAAATCATTAAGGGAAAAACCCAAGTTGTCAACAACCAGGTCATCATTCACCTGATACATGAGGGAACAACAAACCAAGGTGAGATTCTAGATGTACTGAAACTAGACACAAGAGGTAATAGACACCTTTTAAAGACACTGGCTGTTCCATGAGGCATTAATAAATATGGTAACATGATAATTCCTTTTTCTTTTCTAAGTGTGACATGATGTGTGTGAGTGTGACATGAAAGGTCAGATATCCAAGAAAACGACAAAGATCAGAGGAGGAAACTGAGAGAAAGACAAAGCCGTGAATCAAGAGAGAACATGTTGTTGTGATGTTCAGAGAAGTTTATGGAGTTATTGATACGGAAAAAACTGGGTTATGTGTCTTCTTAGGTCAACGTGTCTTCACACGAGCATGTGACACGACCCTGACTGTCCAGAGATGAGTTTACTTCCCATCACTTAATTTAAACTTTTATTTTAATATGCCTACAGTAATCAGATGAATTTGTTTTAGTTCCCACAATGCTAGAGAAGGTCCCATATCATATTTTACGTTAGGGATCTTCAAGCCTGGCCTGTACTAACTTATTTATATTTACTTTATTCAGCTTTAATTTCGCCTTATTAACCTTTGTATATGCTGGGTTATTGGCTTATATGAGTTAATGACTGACAAAAAGTTCATGCATAATTATTCTTAATGTCAAGAGCTTTGCGTCTTTGGACATGTCTCCTGGTTCATCACCATTATTTTGGTGAAAATTGTCGGACCCCCTGCAGTATCTCAGCGGACCCCCTTGGGGTGGTGAGCTGTGGCTGTTTTACATAATTACATTTGTTATTTTGAAGTTCTGACACCTATAATAAGAAATATTTGTCTCTTGTACTTTTACTTCTTTTCTCTGTGGAGTTCTCGAGCAAGAACGTTCTGTTCCACAGGTAACCTACTGAGACGTGGGTCCAGGTGGGTTTGTGGTCGAGGTCTGTGATGTCACAAACATCCAGAAGAAGAAGAAGAAGAAGAAGGAGAAGAAGAAGAAGAAGAAGAAAACTGTTTCTCACCATGTAAGAGCTGAGCTGTGTCTCAAATCTCGTACTTTCATACATAGACTTGCTATTTTGAGTAAATTAACGTGCTCGCACTGCCACTTATGTCAAAATGAAATGTACTGTGAGTACCCAGATGGTCAGAAAGTTCAGTGTGATACTTCTCATGCTCAATGGTAGCCACTGAGGGAACACTGGCATCGTGCAAATGTTGACCGAGGAAGCTCGAACTCTCCGTACAGAGGAGGATGAAGGTCCCGCTCGTCCTCTCACTTCCCGTATGACTGAATGAGACTCAGACACAAACTTTAGGATGAACTCTGACGCCACTTACACACTCATATGAGTATTGTTGACCAGGTACTGCAGCGGGTAGCGGCAGGAGAACCTGTACATCATCTCCTGGTGGTAGGTGATGGCTCCTGTGGTGGGGTCCTTACTGCAGATCATGCCTGATATGGAGATGTACTGGACGCTGGAGAAGTCTGCAAAGACTCCGGTTCCCGCCTCCTGAGTGATCTGTGAGGAAAAAAGTGTTTGAGTAGGAATCTGCTGTATGTGTGTGTGTGTGTGTGTGTGTGTGTGTGTGTGTTTTAGGTTTAGATGACCTACTGTCAGGTCGCTGGAGCAGGCAGCGATCGCCTCCTCTGTGATGGAGAAGTTGAATCTGACGATAGGCGGGTCCGCCGTCCAGTCGGCGGTCCCTTTGCACTGCGGGTTTGAATGCTGGGAGTTGAGGGCCAGCAGTGACTCATTGTATCCATTGAAGAGGATGGGACACAGCAGGATGTGAAGTTCCACTGACTGAGAGCCGCAGAAGACCTCGATGTCCGAGTTATCTGAACAGAGACTGGAGTTAACCACAGGATCCTACAACCCTGTCGCTTAAAAGAGACGCCCCGCTGGGTAAAAAGTGCACAAAATAAGATGATGTGCAAAACATATCTAATAGAAAATTTCACAAAGACGACTTATCAAGTGTTAATACTGAGAAATTTGACTTTGTTTTTGGAAAACGATACGAACATTTCGAATTTGATGCGTAACGTAGCCGCTGGACAGCTCTGCGTCTCCTTTGTCGTGTTTTTTTGCCAAACATTTTCAATAGGTGACAAGTAAACCGGACTTTGAAGTGATCACAGGCCGGTTTTCCACTTCGCCTCAGTCCCCTTAAATGGATCCACAGAAGATCTGGTTTCTATCCGGTTTCCTCTTTGCATGGTCGAGTTTCATGCAGCGATGGACGGTGTCCACAGAACGACTTCAGCCTCGTCCCTCGAGTACAGAGATTTCTTCTGATGCTTTGATTTTATTTTTTGTGTTTTGCACATTTGCTTTCTATTTGAAAGAGATGAGGTTGTACTCGGTTGTGTAACTGCGTCTGTTTGTTGCTCTGGTGGAGCTAGAATCTGAGGAACAGTTTGTGTTTAACTTAAAGTCTGTGTTACAAACTGAAAGTGAACGTCTAGAGACAGAGGAGCAATAAGTAAAAGTCCCATTCAGTCGTAATGACATCTGTACTGTCTGTGTGTAAATGTGATTTCAGTTATACACCATCAATGCAAAACAAAAAACACCAAGATATAGTAACATTGTCCCCGGAGGAAAGAAAACAACACCTTTATTCAGCGTCTTTTATATCCCACTGTCAAACAGAGATAAAGACGCACTCCTCGGGTGGCGTGCAGATGTGCTGACGCTTACTGGGTTGCAGGAGAAAGTGGAGATGTGAAAGGAAGAGGAGCAGCAGGGAGGAGGAGCAGGTGGATGAAAAGGATGAGAGCGTGAGCGCTGATTGTTTCACTGACCTGGACTCCTGAATGTGGGGTGTCCTATGCATGCATTTTGACCTTGGGCGAGAAGGAGTGTTGCAAGCTGATACGTAAGAAGGGTCAGCCACATTGTCTTCTAGCTACTGTAAGAAAACAGATGACAGAATTCAGGAGTACATGTGATCTGCTCTCTGCTGGATCATGTTTAAGAGCTCAGATGTCTGATACATAAATATATATATTGTCTCAGTGCTATATATGTTGTTGCTGTAACGGCAGCTGAGAGTTCAATAGTAAAGTATGAAGTTACATGAAAGTATTCGAGTATTTAAGTAATCATACTCTTTATGAACCAAAGTGAAAGATTTAATAACTTTAAAAACACAGTTTTAAAAAAGAGACAATGTGCACAAATGTCGTGATGGAAGATGTATTTAGATTCTTTTACCACACTTATAATATAGTATATATATACAGTATATATACAGAAGTATATGACCAGGTAAAAGTACTCATTCTGCATTAAATGTCCTCTGTCAGTGATGTAAAGGAAAATAGTTTTTCCTTGCCAATCTTCACCAAGTGCTTGCTCATGGTGGGAATTGTTGAGTCTCTCTAAATAATATTAGAAGAGATAACTTTGGTTATGATGTTAGAATAGTTTGAAGTGGAGCTAGTTTTAGTCCCCAATTTAATTTAATTTAATTTAATTTAATTTAATTTAATTTAATTTAATTTAATTTAATTTAATTTAATTTAATTTAATTTAATTTTTTAGTTCTTAGCTTGTTGGGGCACAACATCTTGTTCGTTAAATATTGTTGCACATTAAACTAATTAATTAAATTAAACCATGTAAGAAATTTAAACCTTTCATGGAACAGACATCAGCAGTGTACAATGCATTAAACCGTAAACTTACACCACTGCTTTGAGCAACTTTCCACCACCACACAAATATAGAAACATTATTAATATTACAGATGTGGCAGATTAATATAAACAGCTGTATTTCTGCAGAAAGCATCAGTCAGATGAATAAATGATGTTAACCAGTGGAAGCTCGAAGCATCACTGTGTTAATCAGTTAATCCAGAGTGTGACACTAAAGCGTCCTGCAGGAGAAACTGATGCTGAATCAAACAATGTTTTTTTAAGATGGAAGCTAAAATAAAAACTCAGATTCAGTGAAAGCAGCATCAGTCCAGACCTTTAACTCTATAATTTATCAAATTCAAGTTTATCTTCTAACCAATAAAACAAATAATATCACACAGCATCATTCATCTTAGAGCCAGAAGCTGCAGAGTCTGTCTTACCGTGCGTGGATGGACACAGAGTGTGTTGCCCCTCCTCAGTGCGTCTTTCCTTTGTCTGCTCTCACCTTCATGACTTCATGATTTATACTGGCCTCCTTTTCCCGCGAGTTCACGTGAAGCCTGCTGAGAAGAAAAGGCAAAGAGAGGTGAGAGAGCAACACAAGCTGGTTGGATGCAACAGCCGGATCATCTGACACACCTGGAACAATAGGTATATGCTTCCTATATAGTCCTTGGTCTGGTGGATCATTATGTGAAATATATAGCAGCTATAAATCTGACTCATTATCTCGGTATCATTTTTGTTTTCATGTTGTGGTTCATCATGTCACAGTCTCTCAGAAAAACATCAAGAAAACAATCGCCAGAAATCCTGTTTCTGTTCTTTATTTTTTTTTTCATTATTTATTTGAAGACAAAATAAAGACAGAATCAAATCTGCAAGAACTGAAGATATTAATAACCAAAATATGAATACCTGCTGTTATTTCAGCCATATTTTTACACAGGAGTTATGAGCTCAGCTCCACTAAAGTTGCTGTTTCTAACGACATCCCAACTTCTGCCAGGGGCTACCGGTCTTTGTTCAGAAATTAGGTCTCATGGAGAACATCTCACACTTGGAGAGAACGGCACACCCTGGCAAACAAAACTTCCTACCAACGTCACCTGAACCACAAATCCCCCCTCAGATCCCCTCCAGGAACCCGGAGACCTGATCCGAACAATGGAGCAGGGATGAGCTTACGCAGAGCTCGGCTTTAAGTAGGTGTCTCTGTCCTTTAACGGCGATAAGTGCGTCTGAATGGGTCCTTAGCTCAACTTTTTTCTTAATCCTGGGTGCTAAAGCTCGAGGGGGGGGCTTAAAGTTTGCACATGTGCATGTTTAGAAGTCACGTCTTCTTCTCACTGTCGAACATTTGATCCATTTTCCAAAAGGCCCGTGAGTAAATTTTTAAACAATAACATGCTCGTCTTCCTCCACGGTGACTTTGAACTTGAACCTGCCTCGGTGTGTCTATACAACAGCTGCATTAATGCAATAAGTTAAGGTTATATTCCCCGTCCTCTTAGGTTTATATTTCCATCACCTGAGGGCACAACAGCCTTCACATCCAGTTAAGGCCTGATCGGTGCCGCTCCGCTCTTTGTCCGCCGCGGTAACGAGATCTGCGAGGTATCACAAAGCCTCTGGTTTGCTTTTATTGAAATATTAGCCATTAATTAATGTCAGGCACATTGTTAATCGCGTCGACAAGAACGCGCTGAATGCAAATAACAATACTGGACATGAAATCCCATCGTATTCTGCTTCTTTATTGGCACAAACACACGAGATGCTTCACTAAACTGGAACTCTCTAAACATCAACGTGTTTAATTTTAAATATAGGCTGGAAAAAGTTTCTTAACTGTGGATTTTAAACTCCCCCTGGTTTCCCAGCAAACATGCACATGACCTCAGTGCTGTTATATGTCAGCGGGACAATGGTGGCAGCTACGTCAATGCAGTCGTGACCCAGAACTTATAGAAAGTGTCGGTTCGATCCCGTGGACATTCAGGATGAATCACGCCTTCTCTTCATTACCACGACTCAGAGGCCTTTGAGCAAGGCCCCTAACTCCACCTGCTCCTGTCAGACTGTGGGTGCATTGAGGTCTAATTCAGTGGATTATTATTAGCAGCACTTCAAAAATCATCTATAATCTGTTCAAATAATCTTCAGAGCTTCTGTCAGACTCACTGAGCCTCGTTATTAAACTGCTAAATCTCTTTAAAGCTTCAGTTCTCGCATCGTTTCCCTGATATGTGCAGATGTGTTTGAGGGTTTTACTGCACTCTGTGACTCTATGACTTTATGACTTTATGTTTTTATGTTTTTATGTTTTTATGTTTTTATGTTTCTTTCTCTTCTCGTGTCACTTCTGGTTCATGTTTCATCAGTTCATCTATTTCCTGGGTTTATTTATTCTAATTATGTTCTACCTTAGTACTTGTCTAGCAAATCTGCACAGTATACTCTAGTACTTTTTGTAAATATGTACACTTGTGTTTCCCTCCTTGGTTTCTATTTTTTCGCTGCTGTAATAAGTGAATTTCCCCGTTGTGGGATCAATAAAGTATTATCTTATCTTAAAACGTGGGATTTCATGGAGCTTCTTTAGTATTTGGACCTTCAGACCTTCATCAATGTTCCTCCCCGTGCAGGTCTACTGTCCTCAATCTTTATCATGTAAAACTTTGGATGGAAATGTGCCGAACTTTCTGTTTTCATGCTTGATGTTTTTCACTTTGCAGCTGAGAGTTGTGTTGTCTATCGTCTAATCTATCACTTTTTTCACCACTGTACTTCATCACACACACACATTTTGATCATTAGTGACTTACACACACACACACACACACACACACACACACACACACACACACACACAAGTTTTTTTCTTACTCCGACATGTAAAAAAACATCTGGTGAGAAGTTTGTAATGCTGTTTTAATTGGTGCAAAGACAAATAGATTCAAACAGTTTTTATCCAAATGTGAATGCTGCTAAAAAATTAGGTGCACAATGTTTTAATGTTTTACGTAATAGATGTATGCTCCTTTTAGCATATTTAGTATTTATTTTGATTTCAGCATATGTTTAATTTGATTTATTTTAATACATTTTAATGTCTCAGGTATTTTAACACTCACTAGTCACTTTAATGCTTGGATTTTATTGCACTGACTGACTAGAAGCACTTTCAATCTCGTTGTACCTGTGACAATAAAGATCTATCCTTCTTCTTCTTGTTTCTAAAAAAAGTTCTCACACTGTTAAAATGTGCAAAAACCTTGAAACCTGGAAACGTGCCACGTGAGAACCTGGAGGTTTTTCACAGAGCTGAACCTCCTCAGCTTCACTCCACAAACACTCTGGATCTTTTCACACCCACCAACCTGCTGACAGTCAGCTTCACTCATGGTGAGATGTTCCATGTATCACAACTTTTTAAACACCTGTTGTATCAGTTTACAAAAATACAGACTATATACTTTTATTTCTCTACATTTCAAAGGGTCATTGTGCTTCATGCTCCTCTACATTGATCTGAGCTTTTAATTTACATTTTAAATAAGCTACAAAACAATGAGCAGCTTTGTGAAATATGACACTGCAGGTGTAGAGCCTGAAACTGAACAGGTGCGTTCTGCTTTATGACACTTTGTGATTCATCACATCCATTTTACTGACAGTTTCAAACTTTTACAACATTTTGAATGCAGTATTGATACTTCTTATAGTTCTAATAAAAAGATTTTGGAGTAATAAGACATTTAATTCCAGAAATATTTAATTTAAAGATATTTACAGTGCAGATCCTCCACTCACAGCCTCAGAGTTAATTGGCAATCCAATTAAAAGTACATGCCTGACAGTAACCCCAGTGTGTGTGTGTGTGTGTGTGTTACAGGTAGGAGCCAAACTCAGGCAGGAAGTCACAGCTTTAATCTCACAACATCTGACCGTGCCATCACATACAGTTAGAGTCTGTTAAGGTGCAAATGTAACAAATCTGTATCACAATGGCGCAAAGCAAACGGCGCCTGCAGAGCACAGACTTTATTTTAAAGACTCGTTAAAAACGTGACACAGCTCCAGGTTAAAACAAAATGGCAGGCTTCAGTTCCAGTTCAACACTCATCATCCTCTCCACCTCGGTGCAAACATCACAGACGCAGTTTTGGTTCAGTAAACAGCCGACACGGTGAGGGGGGTTCACGCAGCGTCTCGGTGGTGATTTGGTGACTTGTGTCTTCCCCCCCTTCATGTCTCTACGTCTCTTATTTCGAGCTGGTGTACTTGGTCACGGCCTTGGTGCCCTCGGACACGGCGTGCTTGGCCAGCTCGCCGGGCAGGAGCAGACGCACGGCGGTCTGGATCTCCCTGGAGGTGATGGTGGATCTCTTGTTGTAGTGCGCCAGGCGCGACGCTTCCCCGGCGATGCGCTCGAAGATGTCGTTGACAAACGAGTTCATAATGCCCATGGCCTTGGAGGAGATCCCCGTGTCTGGGTGCACCTGCTTCAGCACCTTGTACACATAGATGGCGTAGCTTTCTTTCCTGGTCTTGCGGCGCTTTTTGTCTCCTTTCTTTTGGGTTTTGGTCACGGCCTTTTTGGAGCCCTTCTTTGGCGCAGGGGCTGATTTTGCAGGATCAGGCATTTTCTCGTTTGTGTGTCGTCAGTTTGACGGCAGGAGGGAACACTGGGTCAGGATACCGCCCCATGGCCGGGCCCTGCTTTATAACATGGCTGTGCAAATGAGAGTGTGCCGTTGCCGCTCTGTGATTGGAGCATCTCTCACCAGAGGACAGGCATTACCGCAGGACGCGCCGCGCTATTGGTCCGTGCGTCTCGGCTCCAGTGGACCAATCGCAGAAGGTTCTGCAGTTTATATTCCTTTTCTCACAACCCCATTACGTAAAGGTCCAAACGCGTCCATCCTCCGTACCACAGGGTCTCCGCCCGATCGATAACCACATTTTTAACCGATCATGTCTGGTAGAGGGAAAACCGGAGGCAAAGCCCGAGCAAAGGCCAAGTCCCGTTCCTCCAGAGCCGGGCTCCAGTTCCCGGTGGGTCGTGTCCACAGGCTACTGCGCAAAGGAAATTATGCGGAGCGCGTCGGCGCCGGGGCTCCGGTCTATCTGGCGGCCGTGTTGGAGTATCTGACCGCTGAGATCCTGGAGCTGGCAGGCAACGCAGCCAGGGACAACAAGAAAACCAGGATCATCCCCAGGCACCTCCAGCTGGCTGTGCGCAACGACGAGGAGCTCAACAAGCTGCTGGGAGGTGTGACCATCGCTCAGGGAGGAGTGCTACCCAACATCCAGGCTGTCCTCCTCCCCAAGAAGACGGAGAAACCGGCCAAGAGCAAGTAAAAGACTCGGGCAGGCCCGGACTCGGCCGGGACAAAGAGCTCACCTCGGAGCCTGCAGCCACTTTTTCATATCAGTGTTTTTGTTTTTGGATGAACGAGCTTTCAGACACGCGGCGTTTGTTTGTTTGTTTGTTTGTTCGATGTTTGCTGTTTCTATGAAAAACATCCACGCGCTTCTCATCGGGGGAAAAACAAATTCATAAACTGCCACAGTTTGTGGTGTCGGCTCTGAAAATGGAGGCAGGCAGGATGAGGATGATGAAGGCCTGGAAGGAAAAAACAAGTCTCCTCTAAATGTGGACCAATTGTGAAGGGAGGGGTTGTTTTTGTTTTTTTAGTTTCGCAATGCTGCTACAAAAACGTGCAAAATTGTTGTATTGTTTTTTTTCCTGTCATGTTGTTTCAATAAATGTCCTGTAGTCTTTTGGCGCAGGGCAAATACATCCAGTCTTTACGTTTGTTTTCATCCGGGGACTCGAGCTGGGCTCTGTGATGGAGCATGAATGAGCTGCAGCTTTTTACACAGTGCTGCAGCTTATGCAGATTTAGCATGTATCATATTTATGGAAGCAGCTCCAGCACAGGAGAAACAGGGATCTGGTTTCTGATGGGTTTGTTTGTGGCTCCCTCACACAATCATCTGTTTGTTCACAGACACAGATGACCTGTGGAAATCTAATTTACATCACGCAGCAGCTGATCACGCTGACATGATGTCAAACCTGGGCCTCTCGTTCATTAGCTGGATCTGTCTTTGTATTTTCAGCCTTGAAATGTGTCGAAACAAACTGAAATCTGCAGATGAGACGAAAACTCAAGCGCTTTTCAGTTTCAGACCGATATTTAATATAATTTGATACGTGATGACCTCCTGTCTGAGAGGTCAGAGTGCAGGGACAGTTGAAATTTGACATATTTGTAAAGAAAACTCGTTTCTATATCAACAAACTCATCCAGATAAAGTTAATCTTCACCTCAATGATTCTAAACATCATGAAATACAGTAACCTTTAACAGATACTACGAGAAAACACAATTTCTTAATTGAAATCAGTTGTTTGACTTTAACACTGCAGTCATATTTCCATCTTCTTTAGGTGTTTGTCATTTTATTTTACATATATTACAACAACACAATGACACAGAATGCAGAGACAGAGTTTTATTCACAGTCTTCATACGTACATTATCTGAGTCCTCTGGGAACGCTCGTGCTTGATATGAACGAGCAGGATCATATGCATAGTGCCTTGCTCCTCATTTAATTAGAATTAAATTAATTGTTTTTAACATAAAATGTATTTTAATGAAAACAGAAAAGGAATTTACTGTTTGCAAATGTGTGTTTTGGTGCAAACCTCCGTTAAGTTACAATCAACCTTTCTAATGCAGTTTATGACATGCTTCAGAGAGGATGAGGCAAAGACTCATAATAATAATATGAGACATAACACATGAGAGATGCTTCATACCAAACCACAACAATAAGAGAAGCACCACATCATACAGATAAAACGTATCGCACACAGCTAAATGACATAATGACAAATAACCCGATAATAAATAAAACAGATAATTACTTTGACCTTACAGCAGCAGCAGCACTGTGCTCAGAATAAAAGCACTCATCATTTTTTCCGGCTTGTGCTGAGCCACAGTGGTTTTTATGCTGCGTCGCACAGAGCACAGTGTGCTTTATTATTATTATTAGCCACTAATCTCTGAGCTGGCAAACAACGTCAGCTAATGTTTACTATAAATAACTTTGTATTCCCATTGCCTGTTTTTATGTCATTTATCTGTCAGACACTATACACTCAGGGGCAGAGTCGTAGGAAAGACAGGTGAAGTGAAGGTGAATTAAAAACCAAAGATGAACCCTAAACGTCTGAAATTCAGGCCTAATATATCTGCATTTTTGAACACACCAAATCTTTTGTTTCTATTATTATCACAGCCCTGAAGGAGTCTTCATTCTCAACAAGCGACATTGTGATTAATCAACTTCCTCGATGGTCGGTCCAGAGGATCCTCCACCAGGAGCTGCACCACCGGCTCCAGGGAAGCCGCCCGGCATCCCGCCCGGCATCCCGCCTGGCATCCCACCGGGCATGCCGCCGGCACTCTGGTACAGGTTGGTGATGATGGGGTTGCACACCTTCTCCAGCTCCTGTTGCTGGTGTTCATATTCCTCCTTCTCTGCTGTCTGGTACAAAGAAATCAAATCGTTATTGACACCCATGTACCTCCAAACTTATGTTGCTTTAACTAATCAACACCAGTTCGCACCTGGTTCTTGTCCAGCCAGCTGATGACCTCGTTGCACTTTTCCAAAATCTTCTGCTTGTCCTCGTCGCTGAGCTTGCCGGCGAGCTTGTCGTCCTCGATAGTCGACTTCATGTTGAAAGCATACGACTCCAGGCCGTTCTTAGAAGACACCTTGTCACGCTGGACGTCGTCTTCAGCCTTGTACTTCTCGGCTTCCTGGACCATGCGTTCAATGTCCTCCTTGCTGAGACGACCTGTCATGAAACAGATTTATTTATATAACACCGCAGCTGTATTTGAGCTAAGCAGCATGTTATGTTTGTTTTGTACCCTTGTCGTTGGTGATGGTGATCTTGTTCTCCTTGCCGGTGCTCTTGTCGACAGCGGAGACATTAAGGATGCCGTTGGCGTCAATATCGAATGTCACCTCGATCTGGGGAACACCACGAGGAGCAGGAGGGATGCCCGTCAGCTCAAACTTGCCTAGTATGTTGTTGTCCTTTGTCATAGCACGCTCACCCTCGTAGACCTGTTGGTTATACATAGAATGCGATGTAACATCTGCTGGAAGTAACAAACAACTGAATCCCATCCACCAGGGTCCTCACCTGGATGAGCACACCAGGCTGGTTGTCGGAGTAGGTGGTGAAGGTCTGGGTCTGCTTGGTGGGAATGGTTGTGTTACGTTTGATCAGGACGGTCATGACACCTCCAGCGGTCTCGATACCCAGGGACAGAGGGGTGACGTCGAGAAGCAGCAGGTCCTGCACATTCTCAGACTTGTCCCCAGACAGGATGGCTGCCTGGACGGCTGTAAAAATAAGGAAACATTGTTAGAACATAAGCTTAAGTCATGAAACCTGTGCTGCTCTCACTATGTGAGCTGCATCCATCTGGCTTAAGACACTTACCAGCTCCATAGGCCACGGCTTCATCTGGATTGATGCTCTTGTTGAGCTCCTTTCCATTGAAGAAATCTTGAAGCAGCTTCTGGATCTTGGGGATACGGGTGGAGCCACCGACCAACACGATGTCATGGATCTGGGCCTTGTCCATCTTGGCGTCACGGAGCGACTTCTCCACGGGGTCCAATGTGCCACGGAAGAGGTCAGCGTTGAGCTCCTCGAAGCGAGCCCTGGTGATCGAGGTGTAGAAGTCAACTCCCTCGTACAGAGAGTCGATTTCGATGCTGGCCTGGGTGCTGGAAGACAGGGTACGCTTCGCCCTCTCACAGGCTGTGCGCAGGCGACGGACGGCTCTCTTGTTGTCGCTGATGTCCTTCTTGTATTTGCGCTTGAACTCTGCAATGAAGTGGTTGACCATGCGGTTGTCGAAGTCCTCGCCACCGAGATGAGTATCTCCGGCTGTGGACTTGACCTCGAAGATACCATCCTCGATGGTCAAGATGGACACGTCGAAGGTGCCTCCACCGAGATCAAAGATGAGAACGTTCCTTTCAGACCCAACCTGGAAGGTATGAGAAGCCTGAGCGTGGTTGCATGGGTGTGGGTGGGAATGAATCATGGCACATTTACTATGACTTAAATCTCACCTTTTTGTCCAAACCATAGGCAATAGCAGCAGCGGTTGGCTCATTGATTATTCTCAACACATTGAGCCCAGAGATGGTTCCAGCATCTTTGGTTGCTTGACGTTGAGAATCATTAAAGTATGCAGGTACTGTGACAACAGCATTCGACACAGACTGGAAAAAAAAAAAGAGTTGTCTGAAGTATGTACTTTAATAGTCCCTCGTCATATAGTTATTATTTTGCAAACTTACCTTCCCGAGGTAGGCTTCAGCAATCTCCTTCATCTTCGTCAGCACCATGGAGGAGATCTCCTCTGGGTAGAAGGATTTGGTTTCACCTTTGTATTCAACCTCCACTTTGGGCCGCCCACTATCACTGATTACATTAAACGGCCAGTGCTTCATGTCAGACTGAACTACAGAATCCTCAAACCGTCTGCCGATCAAACGTTTAGCATCTGCAACAAACAATAATTCATTTATTCAGCACACAATGATTATTTCATGACATGTATCACTTCAGACTGCTATAGTCTTACCAAAGACTGTGTTGGTGGGGTTCATGGCAACCTGATTCTTGGCTGCGTCTCCGATCAGCCTCTCACTGTCGGTGAAGGCCACGTAGCTGGGTGTGGTCCTGTTGCCCTGGTCGTTGGCGATGATTTCAACTTTGCCATGCTGGAACACACCGACACAGGAGTAGGTGGTCCCGAGATCGATACCGACTGCTGGTCCCTTCGACATGATTGCTCTGAGGAAGTAAAACACAACATCGGTTGATGTTATTCCAGCAGGGGGCAATGACACTCAATTATCAGGGTGGTAATGTTTGGATATAATAATGTGTTTCAGTTTCAACATTAAACAGGTGAAGCAAAAGTGTAACTTTTGTTCTATGCTTGTCATGAAGGAAGAAAAATCTACCTAAATTTCCCCTGTGTCACGCCGCGGTGAGGTCAAGCTGGGTTTTTGTCCTGACTCGTCATTTCCTGTTTTATTTTGATATTTACCTGCCCTCTCGTTTCAGGTCATCTGCCCTTCCTCATGTGTCCCCGCCCTGATTGTTTCCACCTGTTCCCCATCACCCTGTGTATATATTGTCTGCGTCTCCCTTTGTCTTGTGCCAAAGTGTTTCGTCCCATGACTGATCGCCAAAGCCTGAGTGTTCCTTTGTTTTTTCCTCGTTTTAGTGTTTTTTTTGTTGTAAATTTCGTAGCATAGCCTTTTGTTTCATTGAGCTCAGTTTAGTTGTTTTTTCATCCTCCCTAGGAGAGATCTTTAGTTAATGTTTTGCAGCCTTTTGATTTTCCTCCTTTCTCATTTTGATTTGGATAATTTTTCCCTAGTTCCCTAGTTTTAGGCCTGTTTTCATAGCCTCACTCTGTCGAGGGTTTTTTGTTCTAAATAAAACAGCTCACTGACACCTCTGCGTCTGAGTCCTGCTTCGAGACCTGTAATGACGTCCTTCAGTGACTATGGTTTGGTGTAATCGAGTAGTGTAGTAGTGTGTGCCAAGGATCAGATGTCAGTGGACGGCAGCCATCTTAGACTGTAGACACACAATATATTGAGTGTCTGAATGTGTCTGCACCACTGCTTCAAAAGACCATCAGTCAGAAACTCTCATATATTCTACACCTGTTTAATGCAGCACTTGATAGAGTATATTTTTGTGCAGCCGGACGGTGCATTCTGCAGCATCATGCTTTAAAATCTGCTGACCCCTGCTCCATCTGGTAGGATATAAGCATTTAAACCAACCCCTCCCCTGATCCCACTGCCTGTGACTGCAGAACAGAAGTTGCCCTGCTGCTGCATTATCCACAGCCTGCCCCACATCTCTCTGCTGAGTTGCATGGATCAGTTTGCGACACTGGCAACCTGAGCCAAGTCTTCTCAAAGTAACACCGCCGCAGCAGATTAATGCTTTAAATCCAAAGTGATCGACAAGTAAACATGCAAAGAGAAACAGGTTATAGTTTAGAAATCAATAAAGCAGTTTGATTGATTGATTGTTTGATTTAGTGCATAATGAAAAGAGGATAGATATCATAGCCAAACAATAAAACACCAGTTTTGATTGGTCCTCGCTGGCGTGCACAAAAAACAACTTTTTTGCAAATGAATCCTTCATATACTTAATCCTGTAGCATCCTAAAGAATATTATAGAGATATTATTGTTATAAAAAAAGGAAGCAAGAGATTAATAATGTCCCTATAAACTTCATATTTAGTGCTACAGGCACCTGACAGTACATTTTAAATGTGTCGTTGCACATGCAAAGGCTGGCATAATCCTATTAGAGAGATATCCTCGTCTTACCTGGCTGCAGTCTGACTCTCTCCTCCAGCAGATGAACACAGGCAGGGCAGGCTGGCCCTTTCTCTCTTGCTTCTGTACAAGCGTCTCACAGGTCCGGGAGCCAATCAGCTTTCAGAGCAGCAGTGAGCTTCGAGCACATTCTGGATCAGTCCTCCTTCGTGCTCCTTTTTTTTTTTTTGAGTCATCATCCTCTCTCTCTGTGATTGGCTGATTCCCAGACAGCTGTAAAACAATCTCTGAGATAAGAGGCAGAAATATCTGGAGAAGGTTCCAGGGTTTTCCTCGATTTCCTCAAGGTTGGATGTTTGGGTAGAAAACACGATAAACATCATTATTCATTCTGCCTTCACGGGCTGCAGTGCTGCTGCATTAACAACATTACATAACATGCTGCAGTCCTGTTCATCTGTTACAAACATAGACCTCACCAGGGTAATCATATTATTTGACCTAATGACAGAAACTAGATTTTAAATGTCAGAGAGACTTGTCCCAAACACTGAAGGGTCACTGTTACCACGTCTCGCACGCTGGGTCACTCTAGAAGTCACTCCATTGTTTCCACAGTCTAACATGGCTGCCAACCGCTGACATCCGACCTGTGGCAGACAATACTACGCTATCCTGTTACATCACACCATTACCTGAGAGGTAACAGAGGGCATCACAGGGTAGGGTTGAAGAAAATTAGGTTGATTTCATGCCCTTATGAAAGCTCTATAACCAAAAAATTACATTTTTTACAGTAGTTTACTGTTAAATTTGGAAGTTATCTGAATTTTCTGGTTAATCATATCCTGCGAAAATGTTAATTTATGCAGACTTTAGTGTCATGACCTTCTGACTTGTGACCAGGTCCAAACGGGCAGCAGTTGGTACATCCATGAAGGGTTTTACAGGGGAATCCCGGAGTGGAGTTTGCTTTCTTTTTTGAGTAGCACAACTAAAATCAGATTCACAGATAGATGCTTTATTGTCCCTACAAGGAAATTTGTTGCCGCAGTCTGTACAAAGCTTCAAACATACATAGATGCAAAGATGCATAGAAACAACACAACATAACCACAAGAACAGACATCCAAGACATTTATCACATTTATCTCTCCCTGTCCCGTAGAGGTTACGTGGAGGGTGTGGAGACAGGTTGGACTATGCTTTAAGTTTACGGATGGCAGAGTCTTTTTTGGCAGCGTTTGTGGATGATCAAGATCAGATGAGTCCTGATAGCTTAAAATAGAGTTACTGTGTTATAGGAGTGCAAGTGTGGCAGTGTCATCAGAGTATTTAATACATGTGGTGACAGGTGAGGGGCCGGGGCAGTCATTGGTGTAACGGATGAACAGAAACGGGCTCAGGACACGACCCTGTGGGGCTCCCGTGTTGGTGACGATGGTGGAGGATGTAGCAGCGTGAGAGAGATACATTTTATACTTTTTGAATTCTGTCTCAGTTGATATTTTACTTTCTGTTTTCACCTTTCAGCTCACGCAGGTGGTGTTTTGCAAAATAGACCTCCGCTCTGGTAACCACAGAATAAACTAAACCTCAGCTATTCCAATTTAAGACAGACCCTCAACCTGCAGCTCAAGAAATGTTGAGTTAATCGAGACTCTAATACACACTGAAACATGTTCTAACCTGGACTAACTGTACTTTATTACTTACTGTTACTGCTATAACTAAACAGACCTGTCATCTTGTTTCATTAAATAGCTGCTTTCAGTTTTATAAACATGAGCTAATGCAATATGTCAGAATCATGAACTATTAACCCTGTACTTTTCTACAGTTGTGATCACATGAAAATCACTTTACAAACCTAGTGGAAACCACGGGGCCGTGATGTCACGGAAGGTCCCTCGGTGGAGAACAAATAGATCAAGAAATGAGGAAACGCTGCAGAGTGCGAGTGCGACAGCAGAGCGACAGAGATGGAACCGAAGCTGCAGCTCATCGTCTTCATGTTGCTCGTTCGAGGTAAGTCTTTTGGACTTTTCATACTTGTTGACTGGCACTTTATTATGAAAAACAGAACATGCTGGAATGAGACTGAATCTGATGCTGATGTCTGAGAATCTGAAGGTTTGTTGGGGAAATCACAAACTGATTTTTCTGACAACTTGTTTCAGTTGTTTTCAGTAAAAAAACTTTTCATCTCTGTTTCTGAGACATTAGATTTGTGCTTTTATATAAATAGTTCTTGCTTTAGTCATGAGCGCCTGTGACGAATTGAATCCTCTTTTAATTTCCCCATTTTTATTTCATTTAATAATCTATGTATCATTATTTGACACATTTAATCCAGGCACTGGATGCATGCATGCTTTGTTTGTAAGAATATAAACTGCATGTATCCATCTACATGCCTTTGTGTGATGCACATATTTTACATTGCGTCCCGTGGAGTGAAATGTTCTTTATAAATCAGGCATTAAAAATCCAAAAAAGAAAAGTTCAGTGACTAGAGTCGAAGCTGTTCGGGATAAAATGACACATCTATGTCATGTTCTGTGTTTCCACGCACTTATTTCATGTTTAGTTTACGTGTTTCACACAACCCACGCATGTGAAAGTTGTTGACCTACCTCGATCCCCACTGCCCTCACCGCTGGTGTTACTATGCCCCCACAATGTATTTTCCAAACAGCTCATCATTCTTGCCCCATTGGAAAGTTGAAGCCCCCTCGAACAACCCACAGCATACTTATATTTTCTTGTCTGTGGTACTTTCTCTTTCCCCCTGTAAGGACTGACCACATTACTTCCTGTTAACATCTCAAATGCATTAAACCTGTGACGGGGGGGGGGGCTGCTTTTGTAGCTGCAAGCGAAGAACACACTTATTTTTCACACCACCTCCACACACACACAAACACACACACACACACTCCCAGGCCGGCGGTAAAGAGAGGAGTGGATGAGTCAACTGTGAGAAACTTCGGTTTCAACTTCGGACACCTCTGTGTGCGAGGGAGGGGAATATACTTCTCCCTATTTGACCTTTTGGAAATCCAAAGATAGCTGCTCATGTGTTTATGAAGAGTCACGGGGCATCTGCCTGGAACTGGTGTGATTTTATGAAACGTTACATGTTTGATGAAATGAGACTTTTCACATTACCTTTTTTGTTTGATCGCAGGTTCCTTTGCAGTGCAGAGGCGTGAGATTGTGAAACAAGGTCAGACGATCACCTTAACGTGTCCGAGAAGAAATGTTCAAGACACCATTGAATGGAAGAACCCTGGGGGATTTGTTATGTTCATCAAGCTCAGTGGAGGTGAAGATTATACCAACAAATGATCATACCAACAAATGATCATACCAACAAATGATCATACCAACAAACTGTCCGATGATCTTTTGAATCAGGATTTTTAAACTTCTTCTTTGTCCCTCACTCCACAGTTGGCAAAGTCAGGCGAGGTGTACAAGACAAGCGTTACAGTTTAGTCAAACTGACTCAGTTTGAATTCACTGTCAGTGTTTCCGACGCCACGTTCAAAGATGGAGGTGTCTACACCTGCAGTCACGACTCCGTGATAAGCCACAGAGTGGAGGTGACGGTGTTAGGTGAGTTTAATGCTGCGGATAAATGTTAAAAATGAGTTATAACCTACATTGTTGGATGTTACTGGAATAACATTTGCTCTGGTGTGGATTATTTTAAAGGGCTTCCCAAAATAAGAAAAACAAAGCATGAAGGAAGGTTTGACATCAAATGCACCGCTGAGGGGAGCGGCTCTCCTCCGCAGATCTTCTGGAAACTGGACCATGGCCCTGAAATTCTCGGTAAGTTGACAAACTTGATGAATGAAGAAGTGAAGCTTAGAGAGACACAGAGGCTAATAACGTAACATGGATTAGACACAGAAAAGAGCTCTGTGTGAACCTTCAGAGCAGAAATGTTCACAGAGCTTTATAATATGGGAACTGTTGAGAAAATCAGTCATAACCCACAAAACAGCAAAACATGCACCCTAGAAACAGATAAACTCTTGATATTTGTAGACGTTTTAGAGACAGTGGCGTAACTACACCTAAAGATTGTCACATTTAAATTATTAAGCTGACATACAGTTTAACATAATTATTCAAATATGACGTGACTAAAAAAATTCTCAGTTACGCTGCCTCCCACAGTTACAATAAGTTTTACCAACATATGGTGGGTGATGTCATCCATAACCTTTATATATTTTCCAAGTATAATTTCCCAGTTACTATAATTTCCCATGTCTGTCTGTCTGTCTGTCTGTCTGTCTGTCTGTCTGTCTGTCTGTCTGTCTGTCTGTCTGTCTGTCTGTCTGTCTGTCTGTCTGTCTGTCTGTCTGTCTGTCTATCTATCTATCTATCTATCTATCTATCTATCTATCTATCTATCTATCTATCTATCTATAATTTATACAGGTTCATATTTCAAACTGTTTTTGGAAAATATATATCAGGATTTATATCAAGACTCTGTGTCAGTGTCATTTTATGATTGTTCTGATGCTCAGAAATTGATACTAACAGCATCTCTCCTATTCCACAGCTTATTACTCAGTCACACGTGAAGACAAGGAATTTATCTCAGTCTCTCTGATACACATTCAGTCCGTGAAGCGCAAAACCACTGTGACATGCCTTGTTCGCCATCCGGCTCTGCACTCAGATACTCTGATGGACTTTGTCAAAATTGGAAAAAACTGTGAGTACAATGCATTTCACACAGACACAGCAGGAACTAGGCTGGGTGGTCTTTAGAAAAGCATGTCTCGAATATTCAAGTAGAAATCTAAAAATGACTCAAGCAACACTTGTTTACTTTGAAGTACTTCTGCATAACTAGTAATATTTGAGGAACAGTGAGTACGGGTAGTCGTGTCGTCACAGAACAGGGAAAGCACTGGATGGTTTTTTCTCATGAGTTTCTCCATGACACCGTCCGAAGCAGCAGCCTGTGAAACTTGACCAACCAAAAAACAAAAAAAGGGCAGCAGCGTTTTATTTCCTCTTTCTGTGTTTTGTAAATTGTCTGGTTTCCTGTATCTAAGATCTAAGATTTGCATTTCTTCAAATGTCCGCTTGGTTTTTCTCATTGATTTTGGATGAATTTCTTCTTTATTAGTCGGCCTAATGTAAATCCCCCCCCCCCCCTCCTCCTCTGTTTCTCACAGTACACACAACCACGTCCCACTTACCCACCACTCCACCTCCAGGGTCAACAGAGGTAACGACAACTGGCTGGTTTAAACACGACAGCACCACGGTGTTCCTAAGTGCCCCCACCAGTCGGCCGTTTTCCTCCAATGAGCCGCAGCAGACGGTCGCAGCAACCACTGGATTTCCTATGAACAATGTCACATCCACAAGCTCGCATCTCAGCACCAGTGGTGAGCAGAGCTGTTTAAATTTATGCATGATTTTCATGCCTCATGAGCCTAGAGTGACAAAATATCAGATGAGACGAGGGGCATAAAAGCAACAGTAGAAGTCTTTATGCAGCGATAAAAGTTATTTTAATTGCAGTTCAAACTATGCTGCACACATTGCATACAGTATAATATATTAGATGAACTGTAAACTGTGTGTAAGCTATAGTTTTATTATTATTCACACTGCATTCAGTTCAACACTTACCACATATGATACCACCAGATCTGTTTCCTGTGACGGATGTCTCAGACTGTAGAGTGAAACTCAGCGAGTGTATTCATAAATTCTGTGGTGGGAAGCGTGAGGTTTGATGTAGGTGGAGATCTTTCCGAAATATGTGAAAGGATAGCTGAAGATTTTGGCTTAAATATATGAACGTGCAGACTTTTAAACTTGAAAACACGACATCACAAGACATCAAAAGTTACACATCTCCTCATCTGCTCGTCTGCACGCAGTTTTCTTTAGATATCTATTTTCTAGTTTAGCTTCTTCATCAAAATGTTTTATTCTTTGCAGATAACTCGAGCACCTCCGAGTTACCTGGCTCAACCAGGGGGATAAATGACACCATCAGCAATGCAACAACAGGTATGAATGATACCCAGAGAGTATTCTCTATGTCTGGTTCCATCTAGTGGCACTTTTGGATAACTACAGTTGTTTCATTCAGAAAATAGAGAAAATCATTTAGCCTGTGCTCATGATTTCTTCTTCTGTTTGCTTAAAGACTGGACATCCATCACTGAGACAACAGAGATCACATCCCATAACCACACGGAGAGAAACGTAACAGGTAAATTCCGAGATTCACTTCCTCTGGTATTACCAGATAATACCGCCTTAAATATGTACTAACAAATAGCATGATGTCCACTTCCAGGAAGCCTTAATGACCCGGACAAGCAGATAAAAAAGGGAGGAAGTTCTTTACTGGTCGTCCTGGTGTCATTCCTGATATTCTGTCTTCTGGTGGTCGTCATGTTTTTTGCCATTAAGCTGAGGAGAGCGCACCTTGCTTGGAAGAGAGGTAAGCAGACCGTAGTCACATTTTCTGCACGGTATCTAATCAAAGCGACGGCATCACACTGAAGCTGTGGTTCATTTTGAACTTCAGTCAGGGTCATAAAGTCATGAAGGAAATGTGTTTTACTTTGGCTTCTGAGTCATGTGTGCCAAGATGTATCCTTTCCACAGCTGGAAAATGTTGCACTGTACAGTGAAAATAAATAAGACTTTCTTACTGTGGGGGTGGGTTTCTAGTTACATCAAAAAGCCACAAGTACTTTCTTTTATTTTAAGGATCTAAAGAAAACATCTGACAGTTTTTATTGTTACAGAGAACGAAGACTCGAATCCATCTGAGGAGAGCAGTAAATCAAAATCAAGCCAGGAGGAGAAGAACTCCCAAGGACAAAGGCGGAGAGGTGAGGCAGATGATTCAGCACGGCTTCTTACCGGAAGTAATGCGGAAATGTACTGGAAAAACATCAGTGCCAGCAAAAAACTGTAATGATCCGCAGCCACAGTGACATGTTTGTGAAGTAAAACATGGATCCTTTACAGGAAACGTTGTGCTAAGGTTTGAGATTCTTTAGTTTCAGGGAAGTCCAGTACAAAATGTTGTGTCTGCTCGCATGTTTCCCAACTTGTCAATCAGGAAATAACAGATTTTTGTATGAGGACACACATTCACACACACATCCAGACTCCTACATTTAAGTTTAAAGCGGTCTTACCTAACTCAGTTATGAACAAATTCCATCTTTTATCTCATGACTAATTCAACTTTATGCTGTTCAAACACAGTCTCTGGTGACACGCCTGTCTTTCAACATCAGCAGGGCTGACTAACTAGTTTCTGCGATGAATCACTGACAAATTTTCTTCTTTTTTTTTACAGGCATCTTCAACACGGCATTCACACAGTACGTCGTTGAACAATCCCCGGCGATAACATCAGTGGTAAACACGGCTGCGATGGCAACAGCAGAGACTGTGAATGAAGTGCAGAGCTCTCAGCCTGACACGGCAGCCAAATGTAGCGTAAAGGAGACCGAGCTGTAACAATACAAAGTGTAATAATGTCAAGCAGCATCATCAGCACCTTTCTCATGCTCACACATCTGCTGATAAGCTTCTTTTTATTATTTAATTTTGTACCTGCACTTGAAAAGAGAATGTGAAGAATGTTATACTGTACTGTACAAATACTATGACTGTGTATATTTTGTGTTTACATGCATCAATAAATTATATTTTGCTAGAATATAGTGGCTTATTTTGTCTGAACATGGATGTTTGTTGGAATAGATAGATAGATAGATAGATAGATAGATAGATAGATAGATAGATAGATAGATAGATAGATAGATAGATAGATAGATAGATAGATAGGACTTTATTTATCCCAAGCTGGGAAATTACAGTGCAGCAGCAGCAGCGTTCCACACAGTGACAATAGACAAGATACGAATAAAAATATAAATAACAAACTATACATAATAAAATATCAATGTAAAGGGGCGCCTTTAATATGATAATTACAGGCCTTTAGGGTACAAACACTGTCAAAGTGAAAGTAAATGCATGATCGTAAGTCAGCTCACCAACAATGGGAATAAAAAGGCAGTCCTGGTTGCAAACATACATATTCTATCGAGCACTTGTCTGAATTTTCAAGTAGCTGCCTCCCAGTTCGCCCTATTTAACCACGACGGAGTTGTATTTAGACTTAATCCCAACCGAATAAGAGTATTAGGTCGTTTAATATTTTAATTATGCGCATTAATACTCGAAAAAAGACATAAAACCTCGAGTGAAAGCACCGCATGCGGACAAAGCGCCATGCGGTTCTTCACAGCGATTACGAAATCCGACTATTGACGTCACACGAAGGTACGAAGTGTGATTGGTTAGATCGCCGAGGAGAGGGCGCATGAGACTCGACGTCTGATTGGCTGCTTTGCCGGTAATATAAAAGGGGAGCCGCTAACAGACCGTCCTCCTTTCCCCCTTCTCTAACCGGCAAGGACAAGCCAGCCTCGCCGTTGTCCATTCCAAAAAAAAAACCCAACATCATCCTCGGCCAAACAATTCGGTGAGTTCTTCTTAAATAAGTTACGATTTATCTTTATAGAGCTCTTTGTGGAGCAAAGTGTTTTTTTTTGTGTGTTCATTTTCCGATGTTCGAAGTGTATCCATGTTTTTATTCAAATTTTATTATTTTTTAAACGCTACCGAGTAGAAACAGTACACGTTAACAAAACAGCCGGATTAACATGTAATGTAACCGAGAGCATCAGCTAACGGCAGCCGGTGGATACCGGGCCGGGCCCGGTGGGGGTGGGGAGACCTTCGAGAATGTTCTCGAACAATCGGTTCCGCGAGGCGAGCCGTTGGGAACACACTTCCGGTTGTGTCCTTTCAGAATAAAAGCCTTATCGCTTGTTAGTCTTGATTTTTAAATTACTAGAGACCGTTTAGCAGTTTAAGTTTAAGCGTTTTTTTTTAATATTCGTTTAATTCTTTTTAAAAGTAACGATTTAGCTGTCTGTATGAAACTTGACGTCTCATTGTCACCTGACCGGAACTAGCGCCATGCGTCAGCCTCCATTGATCTCTAAGCAGCGTGTCTGGCTATATTGTTTATTTACATAATAAAAGCACGGGTATGTTAAGTATGCGCTTATATTTCTCACATTGACTTAACTCATGCCCCTTTTAAAAAAAACGATAATAATTTAAAGAATTAAAAAAACGCAATTTGAATATAATTAGATATGCTTTATTCATCCCACCATGGGGAAATTTACTTGTTACAGCAGCAGAGGAAAGTGTAGGGTACACTACAGAACTAGAAGAGGAAAAAAAACAGACAGAAATATCTATAACCTACACAATAACCACAAAAGATAATCAACCTTCAAACAGGCAAGTACTGAGAATAAAAATTGGTGACTAATTTGTATCATGTCACTTTCTTTGCAATATTTCTTATATAAGCCGCACCAGCTAAATTTTAAAAGAAAATGCATTTTGCACATATATAAGCTGCAGGTTGTAACATGAGATATTTACAGACTGTGCAGATTTATTTATTTTTTTTTAAATTTAAGACCCTTTTTTTCCCCAAACTGCCTTGAAAATCTGCAGTACAGCATCAACACGGGATGCCAAGATTGCATACAGTGGCTCTATTTCCTCTTGACAGCCAGATCGATAGGCCTTTAACTCAAAAGCTGCATCATATGCATTTCTTGGAGTTTTGCATGATGCGCTAAATGACAGTTCAAGATCAAAATCGAAACTCGTTCTAATCTTTCCCCACATCTCACTTTTCCATTTACTGCTTGAGAATGACCCCCCTGTTGGCCAGTAATCTATAAATTAGCCGCACTATTGTGTAGGCCACTGGGTTCAAAGCTGCATGAAAAGTAGCAGCTTATATTCTGAAAAAATTACAGTAATCATGTTAAATTACATTAGTTCAGCTGCCATGTCTTTAAATCTTGACTGTTGCTAAAGCTGTAGTCTGGACTGATATTTCTACACATCACTGTCGCACTGAATTCAAGACTGACAATTTAGGTTTCTCCTTTCTTTTTAGGAAACATGTCGAAGGGACCAGCAGTCGGTATCGATCTCGGGACCACCTACTCCTGTGTTGGTGTGTTCCAGCATGGCAAAGTTGAAATCATCGCCAACGACCAGGGCAACAGGACCACACCCAGCTACGTGGCCTTCACAGACAGCGAGAGGCTGATCGGAGATGCTGCCAAAAATCAGGTTGCCATGAACCCCACCAACACAGTCTTTGGTAAGAATTCAGTTTTTATTGTGGAGACTGTTCAGTCATGTCATTCTTGCCATGCTTGTAAAGAAAATCTGCAACATGTGAAGTAATGATCACAAGAGCTGAAAGGATGACATGACTGAAAATAAATTAAGACTGTTTATAAATCACTTCACTGTGATGACGCTTTTCCTGCCATTCGTAGTTTCCACCAGAGGTCGAAAGACCAAAGATGGCCCAAATCCTTCCTTGGATGTCTGAGTGATTTTGACTAGAAACCACGTCTGACAGCAGACCATATTTCTCTTCACTCTGAAGATATGATTATTTTTCTTTTGCAGATGCCAAACGACTGATCGGACGCAGGTTTGACGACACAGTTGTGCAGTCAGATATGAAGCACTGGCCATTTAATGTCATCAATGACAACACCCGCCCCAAGGTCCAAGTCGAGTACAAGGGTGAGTCAAAGTCCTTCTACCCAGAGGAGGTCTCATCTATGGTGCTCACAAAGATGAAGGAGATTGCTGAAGCCTACCTCGGAAAAGTAAGTGTTTTTATTTTAGCTCTAGTTTTTCTTTGAAATCCACCTTCTGATAGAAGATGTGCTAATTTTGGGCTCATTTCTTTTTAGACTGTCAACAATGCTGTAATTACTGTACCCGCCTACTTCAACGACTCCCAGCGTCAGGCCACCAAGGATGCTGGAACCATCTCTGGCCTCAACGTTCTGCGTATTATCAATGAGCCAACCGCTGCTGCTATTGCTTATGGGTTGGACAAGAAGGTAAATAACTGTTTAAATCCTGTGATGTCCAACATAAACAAGAGAATAAGGATGGTTTTTAAAATGACGATTTAATTCCAGGTTGGGTCTGAAAGAAACGTTCTCATCTTTGATCTCGGGTGGAGGCACCTTCGACGTGTCCATCTTGACCATCGAGGATGGTATCTTCGAGGTCAAGTCCACAGCCGGAGATACTCATCTCGGTGGAGAAGACTTCGACAACCGCATGGTCAACCACTTCATTGCAGAGTTCAAGCGCAAATACAAGAAGGACATCAGCGACAACAAGAGAGCCGTCCGTCGTCTGCGCACAGCCTGTGAGAGGGCGAAGCGTACCCTGTCTTCCAGCACCCAGGCCAGCATCGAAATCGACTCTCTGTACGAGGGAGTTGACTTCTACACCTCAATCACCAGGGCTCGCTTCGAGGAGCTCAACGCTGACCTCTTCCGTGGCACATTGGACCCCGTGGAGAAGTCCCTCCGTGACGCCAAGATGGACAAAGGGCTGATCCATGACATCGTGTTGGTCGGTGGCTCCACCCGTATCCCCAAGATCCAGAAGCTGCTTCAAGATTTCTTCAATGGAAAGGAGCTCAACAAGAGCATCAATCCAGATGAAGCCGTGGCCTATGGAGCTGGTAAGTGTCTTAAGCCAGATGGATGCAGCTCTGTGTAGCTCACATAGTGGGAGCAGCACAAGTTTCATGACTTAAGCTTATGGTCTAACAATGTTTCCTTATTTTTACAGCCGTCCAGGCAGCCATCCTGTCTGGGGACAAGTCTGAGAATGTGCAGGACCTGCTACTTCTCGACGTCACCCCTCTGTCCCTGGGTATCGAGACCGCTGGAGGTGTCATGACCGTCCTGATCAAACGTAACACAACCATTCCCACCAAGCAGACCCAGACCTTCACCACCTACTCCGACAACCAGCCTGGTGTGCTCATCCAGGTAGGGACATCATCATGTTATACCTTTCTCGGTTTCGCAATGATGAATTTTATTCCTGCCATTCGTAGTTTCCACCAGAGGTCGCAAGACCAAAGATGGCCACGACCTTCCTTGGATGTCTGAGCGAAATGGATTCACAAAACTGTAGACACTAGTGTCCACACTGTTTGCTAACACTGCACACTTCCAAACAGGTCTACGAGGGTGAGCGTGCCATGACCAGAGACAACAACCTGCTGGGCAAGTTTGAGCTGACGGGCATCCCTCCTGCTCCTCGTGGTGTTCCCCAGATCGAGGTGACATTCGATATTGACGCCAACGGCATCATGAATGTCTCCGCTGTCGACAAGAGCACCGGCAAGGAGAACAAGATCACCATCACCAACGACAAGGGTGAGTGTTCTTTTCAAAGTGTGTTCAAGCAATCTTAAATGTAATGTGTCCCAGTTTCTGACTTCGCCTTTTTCCCCCTCAGGTCGTCTCAGCAAGGAGGACATTGAACGCATGGTCCAGGAAGCCGAGAAGTACAAGGCTGAAGATGACGTCCAGCGTGACAAGGTGTCTGCTAAGAACGGCCTGGAGTCGTATGCTTTCAACATGAAGTCGACTGTGGAGGATGAAAAGCTTGCTGGCAAGATCAGTGACGATGACAAGCAGAAGATTTTGGAAAAGTGCAACGAGGTCATCAGCTGGCTGGACAAGAACCAGGTAAAATGTCTTTACGTCTTTATTTCTTTAACATGGTGACATGATTTGGCCAGAACTGTAACGTCTTCTCCTCTTCTACAGACTGCCGAAAGGGATGAGTATGAGCATCAACAGAAGGAGCTGGAGAAGGTGTGCAACCCCATCATCACTAAGCTGTACCAGAGTGCCGGTGGCATGCCCGGTGGTATGCCAGAGGGCATGCCCGGCGGCTTCCCTGGAGCCGGTGGTGCAGCTCCTGGTGGTGGATCCTCCGGCCCAACCATTGAGGAGGTCGACTAAACACCCCGCATCACTTCAGCTGCTACTCTGAAAGATGTTTTCTAAGAAAGTAACCCTCTTCTGGCACCAAGCTTAAAGAGTGTAATTTAAAGAAATAAAAACTGGGTTCAGGGATCACGTTTATTGCATTGTTTGCAACACCTGGGAACAACTTGTAGTTTGCACAGTTGAGCTGTCAGTTCACATGTCTGGTAATGTGTTTTGTATACTGATGTATGCCTTGACAATAAAACTTGTAACCCTCTGCTGGACTCTCTCTGGTCTGTACATACTTAGATCTTTTTAAATGATAAGATAATACTTTATTGATCCCACAATGGGGAAATGTACTTATTACAGCAGTGAAAAATAGAAACCAAGGAGGGAAAACGTGTACATGTATACAAAAAGTACAGACATGAACAGGAGACTACAACATGATCTGGTGCAGATGTTGAGCAGCAGGGATGAAGGACTTGCACAGTCAGCTGCTGAAGGAGCTGCTCAGAGACCCACAGTGTCATGTAGGAGGTGAGAGGTGTTGTCCATGATGGATGTCAGCTTAGCTAACATCCTCCCCTCACCCACTTCCTCTATGGAGGACAGTCCAGGACAGAGCTCGCTCTTCTAATAAGTCTGAGTCTGCTCCTGTCCCTGTCCGTGCTGCCCCCCTCTTCAGCAGACCACAGCATAAACGATGGCTGAGGCCACCAGTCATAAAAAGTCCCGCGGAGAGCCCTGCATACTCCGAAGGACCTCAGCCTCCTCAGCAGGTGGAGACGACTCTGGCCCTTCTTGTAGAGAGTTACTGAAGTTAATTTGCTGCACTGCAGATTTTAAGGGGTAATCTAAGAGCCCCATAATTGAAATAAGCTCACCCTAATTACAATTTAAACAGTTGGGATAGGGTTGGAGACATGCAGTTCAGGCATTGTGTGAGTGTATAGCAACTAGTCAAAGCATTTAGATTGGATGCTTTATTGATCACACATCCAGTAGCAGCATTAGACACAAAATATTAAACTTAATAAGTTTAAACATGTGCAAAGTAGCTGCAGTTGTATGCGGAGGTGGCAGAACACTGCTTGCAATAGTAAAACTAATGTTAAACGTACTAATACTTGTTAAAGGTCTGCAGCATTTGCTGTACAGACCTGTGCAAAAATAGGGCGTGTTGGGTTCAGGTGTCAGACAGACTGTGGTAAGAAAAGCAGGGCCATCCCTACATGATGAAAAGCACCTCTGTGATAACAGTGATGGGTGAAGGCTTACTGTACTTACACTGTTACACTTTTAGATCCATCAATCACGTGATAAAATGCCTGCTGCGCATGTGCATCCATGTTGTAAACAAGCAGTGGTTGAAAGTCGGAGCTTTTTTAAGGAGCACTTGAACGCGGCATGTTTGCGTCGGCGTTGCCATGGTTGCTGCCGAGGCAAACAGGTGAGTTCACGCCGCTCCTGATGTTTAATTAGCAAATTAACAGTTTATTTCTAATTACCTGCGCACACACAGTGAGTGTGACTGATGCTTTGACGCGGTTTGAACTTAGTTTCCTTTAGTTTTAGACTCTGGCGGCGTTTGAGCAAAAATAAACGGTAACTAGCTTAGCACAGGTAGCTGATGTGAGCGTTAGCATCGAGCTAACCTCTTCATTAACAGTAAAACAGAGCAGAGAGTTGGTTTGAAACGGTAAAAGTTACTTCACCTGTCAGGTTAGTGACCAGAGCCCACAAGAAACGAATGTATCAGACTTGTACACGTGAAGTTTTGCACACTGTCTAAACGTGATACACATGGAACAGTTCCATTCAGCTTAAACAGGGTCAGCGGGGGCTGCTGTGGTGCATTAGCTCACTGCTACTATAAATGGAATGGGACCTCAGTATCACTGGAAACACCTTGACCCCCAAACTATAAAAAACACAAGTGTGTGAGATGTAAATAAGAAGAATGAATGATGGCTGAATTCCTTTTTAAATACTGGGTTCCCACAGGTGCTTGAATTCCTTGAAAATGCTTGAATTTCAATTCAGTGTTTTAAGGTTGTGAAAATGCTTGAATTGTTTGTGAAGTGCTTGAAAATGCTTGAAATTTCACATGAAATAATGCTAATTAGACCCATATTATTATGCCATACAGCGGCACCGCTGCGCTTCCCATGACCATCATGGCAAACACAACTAGTAGGCTACCTATTTAAAGGTGCTGGAAAAATGGAAAAAACTGGTGCTTGAAAAGTGCTTGAATTTGTTAATGAAAAAGGTGTGGGAACCCTGTAAATGTCTCAGGTTCTTGGTATTGTACTCACAGGTCGTGGTTTTATGCTGGAAAACTTGGAACAGAATCAGAAATACTTTATTAATCCCAGCAGGGAAATAGTTTTTGTTACAGCAGCCCCCAGACGGTAAGTGACATAGTGAGTTATGGCAAGAAAACAAAACTTTAACGCTATATACACACGTTTGTTTATGTTTATTGGGGACCATGTACAATTAAAACATAAATGTTGCCATTTCATGCATTGTACCAGAGTTAGCCTCGGGCTAATTTACATCCGCAGTCCCTGGCAGGACATAAAACATGAACATATACATAAATACAATAGACAAGTCACTCATGACACACACAAACACACACAACATAAAGACATTCTGTCAGCACCATAAATCAGTGGTTACAGTTTTGACTGTTTTTTAGTGAAGATTTCAGCTGTGACTTAAAGCTCCTGATGGAGAGACGGCTCTTTATATTAACTGGTAGTGCATTCCACTGTGTTGCGGCTTTAAAAGAAAAAGAAGACCGCCCAAAAGTTGTGCGGTAAGGAGGTATAAATAACAGTTAAATAAAAGCCAAGTAAAAGTGACCTATGAAATATGTAAATCTAAAACCTTATAGAGAATTGAGTCGTTGAGAGACTGCACAGAGAATACACTGATTGTTAAAGTGCAGTATGCATGTGAGGAAGATTTAATTTATGTATTGCACAAGCCAGTTTGATAGCTGCTGGACTTGACTTGGAGCGTCTGATATTTTGAGGGAGGAGTTGTAGAGACGGATGCTCACAGGTAGGAAAGACTTCTTGTGTCTCTCTGTGGAGCTTTATAGTGCCAGCAGTCTCTGGCTGAAGGGGCTCCTGAGTCTGTCCAGCACCTCATGGAAATGTGATCCAACAAAAAAGACACCTCATGTAAACCAATCCACTCTATAATGTCGTATGTGTTTGTCATTGTCTTTGCCTGTAACTGCTTTTTCTTTCTCTTAAGAAATGGTGCACGAGCAAATGGCTGGCAGCCCCAACACAATTTTCTTTTGGGGATTAATAAAGTACATCTTATCTTATCTTATGGAGAATGGAGCCATCATTAATGTTGTTAGTAACACCTGAGGTGGCTCCTAATCTTTTCTAACTGGCAACTTGAATATGTGACATATTTCATATAATATTAAATGCACAACAACAACAACCATGCAGAACAACAGATAAACCCAAACCGTAAAATTAAAATGTTTATATCAATAATAATTCAGCAGTTTGTTTTAGTCTTCCATCATAGAAATGAATGAAATGTCAAATGTTGAGAAGTTGTCTTGTGTTGGTTTGGCGATCCCTAGTGGTGGCCCGGCTCCAAAGTTACAACCAGTACCTGAACATTACACTGTATAAAAGACGAGTCAAAAGACTGTCCGTGTTCTCGTGCTTATAGGCGTTCACTCACTTATTGAACTGAACATTGTGATCTTCTAATTTTTGTCTGGAGGTCGTCAGAAAATAGTTTTTTGACGCTTCATATCTTCGACCTGCACTCTACCCAGACACAAACGTGTATCTCTTGTTTGCTTGTTGGTTGCAGTGTCATCTTCATGAAGCAGGCGGCTCACCTACAACATACAAATGGATAAAGGACTCAAACATGACAAGATGTGTCAAGTGTTGAAGGCCGAGCGTGAGAAGCATTCTTCCTCGGGACAAGCGGTTCTGGCCAACCAGTGGGACCCGGTGGAGTCCGACACGGAGAGCTTGGCCCAAGAGAGAGCGTACAGATCGACTGATCAAATCAAATACACACTGCCCCAAAAGGAGATGACAGCTGACAGCTTACAGCACGGGGAGGATGGAGAGGATGAAGATGAGAGTGAACATCTTCAGGTTTATGACAGCCTAGAAGTAGGAGCACACCTCCGCGCTAAGAGGAACCCCACCGTGTCGCTGACTGAATATGTGGACACGCAAACCGATGGAGGAGAAGGAACAAGGTAACATGCACAAGTTCTGTTTGTGTGTTCAGAGTGACATCAGGGCACCCAGGATGTGGTCAGTAGTGTTTTCTGTTGAACAAACAGTATTTAAAAGGGCAGAAGCAGGACGGTGTGTGTGGCTTCACGGCAATGAAGGAACATGTCAGCGAGTGCGACTGTGGCTCATTGATGAGTTTTAATAGTTTTTGGACAACAGAGGAAGAACACACGTCAAAGAAAATCGCCAAACTCTCCTTTTAAGTGACCCGAGGACACCCGAGACTCATGCCGCTGTTTGGCCAGTAGATGGCAGTAATTGATTTTCGTCTCCAACTGTTAAAAACATGCAGTTATTATTTCTTGGTGGGAGTACAGAAAAATGAGCCGTGTGGAGTATGGATGATGTGAAAACCATCGTGGCCTTGTGCCTGCAGTAATTCCATAAACATGTGGCATTATATAAGCAATTCACCGGGGATGAGAACGTGCCTGACCTTGTTCAGTTTGCCCATTGAGCTGAACTGTCACTTTCACTGCGGCAAATTAATTAAAATTAAGCCGATAATAGCCGGCGCTCGGATGGAACACAACGAGGAGAATCACGGCAGCAAATCAAAGCTTTTTACTTTTAAACAGCGCGCTGATGATAAAAGATAAATAGCCTTCATTCATCGCCGCGACAATGCGATGGTGTCAGTTATTTAATGAGATGCAGGCACTGATGGTGCATTATAGTGAGAACAGCCCTAATTCATGTGCTTCCAGAATAATGGCTTTCATTGGAGGGAAATTAGATTTTTGTTTAGTTTGGGTGGATCACAATAAGTGGTCACTCGTGGTCCATTAACAAGCATCATTGTTGCCGTAAAGGAGATCCGTCTTTCTCTCTTTTCATGGAGCAGAGGTGGGCAACTATGGCGAGGAACAACACCGCATCTGTTTCTGCACTCTTGTCGACTCGTACTGTTGTTTCCACCTCTCTTTCCTCCAGACACTGAGAGATAGTCACCCCCCCCCACCCACCCTCTCCATTCTCAGTTTTCCTGCCATTAACCCGCACACATTGATGCCCACCAAGTGTGGGTCCGCTTCTAAAGTACATTGTTTCAAAGGGAAAATGACCATGACATATTCTCACAAAAGGCTCCATTTCACAGAGCCAAGCCGGCGTACGCGGTCCCATTCCCATCATCATGTTCTCATAGTCCTCTCTGCTGCCTCCTCGAAGCGGGTAATCCTTTTCACACACCACCGCTGCATAGTTTACAAACCCAATGGGCATTCCTCATTCAAGCAAAAAAAGATTCCTATTTAAGCAACTCCATTCATCCCCACCCTCACTATATTTTGCACCTATCTCCCTCCGAATATTGCAGAAAGGACATTTGAGCATCGTCTTGCTCTTGTTCCCATTCAGTGTTTGTCACAATATTCCACTGGCTTTTGTATTTAGGTGTCTGTATCTTGGCCAAGAAATAATAGGCTGCTGTGTTTTGCCAGTGTTGGAGGCATCACGCCCAGCTGCATGTTGTCTATAATGCATTCTCCAACTTGTTTGAGTCATTAGAGAGACATCCCTTACCCTTTTGGCCTCATCGAAGTGAAGGGCCCTACACCTAGGCAACCCTCCCCCCCTCTCCTGACACACAGCATCACGGCAGGAGAATTAGGCTCCCCTCCCAGTAAGCACAACAAAGAGGCTCTCTGCTATTTATTTTAATGAGATCTTTTCATCACCATCAGAAAGAGCATTTTAGCCTGCAATTTTCAAGCCATTTCATAAGCTGAAAATTGCCGTTTGTGAACCATTCCCCCGCTAGTAGCTCTCAAATACGCTCTCATTAGTGAGCCCGGAGGTGAAAATACGAAAATTATCTGTAAATACAGGCTCATAATCCCCCTCATCTGTTTCAATTTCAGGAGTCTCTGATAAGGCCTCGCTCTCTTTGTTTGAGGACATCATCATCCTAATAATGGTGTAATGCCTCTTGTTCCTTTGACCTCTCACCACAGGCGTACATGGCATTCACATAAATCTCCTTTTGAATATGGAAATGTCGTTAATAACACTGCGTGCTAACAATTAAAGGCCCTGCTCTACATGTATGGACACATCTTTGATGATTTTCTCCAATTATAACGTGCTCATGTAAATATTAATTAATCTCAGGCTTGTTGTATTAAACGTTATCGTCTTTCTTTAACTTTCAGCAGCCAGCTGCTCTCTGATGACGCTTATTCCGACCTGCGCTATGACCCAAACTGGAGGACCAACCTGAAGGGAGCTGGCCGCTTTAACGAGAGTCCGCAGGTTTCCGTCAAGGAATATTACCAAGTCCCTAAAGAGACGTCCAGCGACAGGCCGGCACCGATAATGAAAGGAGGATACAGATACGTTGTCGACACGGGTCCAGCTGCTGTGGCGACTCCTCACACGGCTGACGATCACTCTGACCAGCCATACCACCTTCACCCACAGGGCGGTCAGGATAGCTCGACGACATCTCCCCACTGTCACAACCAGGGTTTAAAACTTCGATCACCAGAGGTCGACCTTTCAAGGCCGTCCAGAGAGAGCGACAACATTTCACAGAGAGGAGCGAAGACGAAGAGTGAGAAATATATCAGCAGGTGTCCTGAGCCGACAGAGAAAGAAGAATATAAGACCTGCTACCAGCAAGAACTGAGACACCCACGAGGAGGACCCAGTGAGACGCAGCACATGAGCACATCCACACTGTCGAGTCCAAAGGTTTTATCCAACAATAAGGTAGAAAGACCCACAGAGGACATCGTGGAACGCAACAAAATAACCCTGGGCTGCAACACGTCCAAATGTGGCTCCTATGCGACGGTGCATGCACTGAAGCAGCAGGACGTGCCTCATAATGTGAACAAGGTGTGTATGAAATAAAGAATCACAGAAGCAGGATATAATCTCCAACAACACACTCTCAGACAGCGCTCTCTCTCTCGAAGCAGGTTGCAGTTACAGAAACGGACACCAGGAGCTGCACTAGCACTGATAATGTTTTTTTGTTGCACTGACATGACTTTAAGATGAGGTTTGACTGGGGGCAGACTACAGGAAACGTTGGAGATAATATTAGTCTTGACACTTTCTGGTCTGCCTCACAGGTCGTTGTTTAGCGATGGACAGATTAATTCTATCTGTTGAATCTAGTGTTTAGATGTTTTCATATTTTCTATAGAAAATGTGAAACCACTGAGCTCTCAGGTGATCATAAAAGTAAAAGTGTTCCCTTGAACGTTTAGCATAATCTTGGACACATTGTTAATGATCAGTTGCATGAATACGTGAGCACAACACAAGCTAAGATTGTTCGCTTCTTCATTCCTATTTATTTTTTTCCTCCGCACCAGGCGAGCTTACGCTCAGTTAGTGATATTATTGCTATCCATATGCCCTTTATTGTCATCTCCGACAACAGCTAAGAGAAAATGATGTATGCTCTGACCCAGTCTGGAAAATTAATTTGGCAGAGGAGCGTAGCTGTTTTCATCCGCCCTCTCCTCCTCCACCATATGAAAAGAGCCATGTCTGGCTATGCAGTGCTTATTATGAGTTGATGTGTACAACAAGAACATCAGAGACGCACGGTTACCAATAGGCTCTTAGACATCCCTGCACCTGGCACAGTGGCATAATTGGTCGGGATGGCCCGCATTCCCCATTTGTCGGGCCACAAGACTGTTTGCTGGCTATAATACCCCCAACCTTGTTCACCCATCTGAGCCCCAGCCCTCCACAATGTCTCATATCATCACCATTTACATAGTCAAGAGCCGTTAGCTTTGTGCAACGGTAAACAGAGCCAGAGCCTTTCCCTCTCCTGAACCCTTGTGCTTTGTCATTTTCCCTCTGAATCCGCTTATTAGTTTTCAATTGCCCCGTCTCCCCAAAGACGTGTCTCACTTAATGGGGGGGATATAGGGCATAAAAGAAGGGGGCACCAATTTGCATGTCGTCCATTTCTTGTTTGCAGCGTAGGATTAATCTGTGAACCGGGTGTGTTTGACGAAAAAGTGTGTCAATAAAGATTAAAGCAACTTGAATTTTAAACTATAATTTACACAATATATAATAATAATAAAAATAGTGTAAAAACTGCAGCGCTGACAGAATGAATTAAAGAGATTTATCTGAATTTGAGCGTTCTTGATTTGCTGACGTGTGAACACGAGCAGACTTAAATCAGAAACACGACTAACTCCTATTGAGTCTACGTTATCAGGACAGACATCATCTGCTGATGTTTCTCTGTCAGATTGGCCTTATTTCTCTGTCCTTCTCCAAATGAAAATATCGAAGATCAAACAGAATTTTGTTATCTTCTACCTTTTAGGATGCGACTTACGGGAAATGTAATATTAAAGTTAAGCGAGAGAAAAAAACAAAAAAAACAACTTTCAGGATTAGGATAAGCACACATCTTTCATCAAACCACTCGTTCTGCTTCCTCCCAGCCCTTCTCGTCTCCCGAAAGATGGCAACACTCCATGTACAAACGGCATCAGTTTCACAAATCAATATGAGTTCAGACAAGCCCAGTTGTTACTCGACCCTTTTAAAAAAAATCCCCCCCATTTGGTCTTTTGAAGAGAACTGCCATCTGAAGGCAACTTGTGATAATTAGAAATGTTATTAAATGTACACAATTTCCTAATGCAGCAAATGTTTAGCCCGGCCAAGTGGCAGAGTGGCGGTAGCAATGATTGGCTTCATCGAGGCTCGGGCCTCCTTTGATAAAGACAGAAGTAGCAGATCAATCTTCTGCTATTGCACTCACCCCTTAGAGTCCCTTCTCCTCTCGCAGGCCCTCACTTCAAAGCCCGGGGAACATAATGTACAATCTTTTAATAGCTTTAGTCCAAAGCTCTGGGGAGCTCTCTGCCACTGTATACCCTGCCTCAGTCTAAACACCTAATCAAGATTACCTGGGCCGGCCACAATAGCAGCTAAATGCAATTCAAGATCCACGGATCCTTTGAAGTCTTCATTGGGAAAAGCAGATGTTTCCCGGGTACAGGAGGTAATACAGCTAGCCGCAATTGCCAGACTTTGTTGTGACATCGTCTCGCGGAGGGAGAAATTACGGGCCTCCCAATTTAGCAGAAAAAGATATTACGCAGCTTACCGTGCTCAAAATGCAATACAGCCGTGATCATTTTCTCCAACTGATTGGGATGTTTATAATGGGTGACAAAAGGCGACGGCAGGGGGAATGGGTAAAGGTGAGAGAGGCACAAAGTGTTTGTGTGTGTACACACTGCTGGACAGACAGAAGTCACCGACACCTGATTGATCATCCGAAACCCAAATGTCTGGAAGTCTCTTTATCATTTCGAACAGATTTTCGGTTCAGTTAATTACATTTACACAAAGAACCATACATACAGCTTACATACTGAAACAGCAGTCTGTCCAACACTTCTCTGATTCCCCCTATTAGATGCAATCACAAACACACTTATTGACGGATGTGTTACAACTGGATCCACTCACTCCTTTTGACCTTCACCTATTCAAGCTCACAGAATTAGTGGCATTCAGTGAAAAAGTCTTCAGCCCGTCAATACCATCGATCCACTCAGACGGTCCTCTGCCGCCGAGGGGAGTCCTGAAGTTGACTAAATGATTTTCATTACAGCATTAACAGAACATATTTCCATGCCACAAACTGGTGCATTAGGAACAGCTGAAACAGTAAATGGATATGAATACGATGTAGGTCGAAGGCGATGAAATTGACGCAGTGTTTTATACAGCGGAGTAGGTGCAGCTTTGTAGGGTTTAATGGGATTTAGTATAGAGAGAAAAACATTGTTTCGTATCAGCGTGTTGCTTTTTCTTCCGTCTGTCTAAAGGTGCACGAAACTCTGAAGGAGACGGCGAGCACAGAGAGTCAAGAGGACAGTTCAGACCCCAAGCTGAGGTGGCTCCAGAAAACACAGCAGCTGAAGGTAGGGCCCTCCTAAAAAAATAAAAATTAAATCTAGCTGAACTTCCACGGTCATCTACTGTAGCTGCTGCTCCAAAAAGGAATTTAAATTTCCTTCAGGGAACGTGGACGCAATCACTGATGCCGTTGTCGCACCCAGCATGATTTAAAAAAAATAAAATAAAAAGAGGAGTCGGAGTGAAAAAGGACGAGAGGATTGGAGGAGCATTATTATTTTGAGCACTTGAGCAGCCACCTTAACGCTGCCAAGCAGAGGAGCATGAATATTTTCCCCACTGGAACGGGCAAAGCTGGTGTTTGCTAAATCAGCGGCATTAGATGCATGAGACACCGGCTCACAGACCTCCTGCTAAATAATTTGGTGAGATCATGCAAAGAAGAGCGCCGGCCCTTCTCACACTCGGGGAAGAATTGTGCCTCTTTTCATGTTTGCGTGTTGTTGTTTTTGTTGTGTAAATGGACAGATTTAGAGTTGATGCTTGGCGCTCCACAGAACCTTCAGAAACAGGCCAAGCTATATTTTAAAAGTTAGCATATATCACAGAAATGCAGAAGAGCTACAGATGTAAATGTTCCTGCAGCATGCAGTCTTTAATCTGACAATGGCAAAAGGAGTTTAGAGTTATATAACAAACAATTTCTATTCTTTTATCCCCAAACTGTTAATCCTACTCTAACCCCAGGTCGCCCAAATCAGCAAAGGAAAGAAAGCCCAGCGGAAATACCCCGCCCCCCCTCAACAGCAGAAGCCCCCCATCCCGGGGATAGGAGCCGAGCGGGTAGACTGTCTGAGCTCTCCATTAGCAAGACCAGCCGCCGTAATTCCACCAAAACCTCAGAAGGTGACGCCGTCGCAGCCTTCGGCCCCCACCTTCCACCTCAACATCAACCTCGACGCCTCCCTCCTGCCGCTGCTCCAGCAGAAGACGCAGGACGCGGTCATCAACGTAGCGTCTCGTCACGGTCCTCCTCATTGGACCCCCGCCTCTGATGTTGATCTTGCATTGTCTCCTAGATACATACTAACAAATCCAGGAAAATACTCCCAGATGTCTCAGAAGGGGCTGAATGTACAACTTCACCACCAGAACCTGGAGAGCAGCCCTGAACAGTGGCAGAGGTGAATCAAAGATGAGAATGATATTACATTTTAAGGATCACTGTGGCATCTAATAATAACACTTTAATAAATAGATAACTTCACACAGTGAAGCTGGGACACTCAACTCAAACATTAATAATATTAGTCAGTTAAAATAAATGAACATTATGATTTTTGTGTCAGAATAAAACAACTTTGTTTTGCAGTGCTAACATTAGCAACCGAAGCAGCAATTCAAATTTGGCAAATTGACAAATATTTTGGCAAATATTGAACCACCTGTTTGTTTATCGTCGTCCCTTTCGACTAGGATTGTATCGTGACACAATTAAAAATCGGTACAAATGCGTGACGACTCGCATCGGTTGACAGAAAAAATGAATCGCGATTCTTGGCAAATGCAAAGAAACATAATAAACATAATAACATAAGAAACATAATAATGATTGTTTTGTCCAGTGATCTGTCATCATGGGATCCCTCAGATGAGGTTCAATTCCAACAAAACTTCCCCGGGACGCCCACCACCACTTCCTCGCTGGCTTCGGGCTCCTACACAGTTCTGCCCCCGATAGGAAAGCCGACGACGGGCACCGAGGCCGAGCCGAGCCCCGGTCAGACCGTGGACACCGCCTGCATCCACAGAAGCAGCTCCGACGGTTACCTGGTCCAGATGGAGAAACAGAAGCAGCTGAGAACGAGAGTCACTTACAAGGTTAGAGGAGGGACACTTAATGTATCAGTTTATTATTGTCTGTCATCTAATCTGAGGATTTGTTGTTGTCGTGCATTTTAAACTGTGTTTTTAACGCAGCTCAAGCGCCACAAAACCCACTCAGCACTCACTGAATCATCGCATTCAAGTTAGAAAAATAAGGGAAGAAAAACTCATTATGCAGTTTCACCCAACAAAAGTGACACATGAATTCTTCAATTGAGTGGCGTTCCCCTTTAATCCCCACGTACACGAGAGGTTACACAAATAAATGCCCCTTTGAAGCCCCGAATAATCCCCTCAGCTGCCTCCATGCAGGGACTGCTTAATCCAGCAGGAGTGTTCTGGTGACTAAGGGCACAAAACATCAGGTTAATTGTCTAGCTCCACTAAGATACACTTAATTGCTATAAGATGATGACTATATAAACCGCTGGCTCTGAAAAGCCATTTGAAGATGTGTTAGAGGATAAGGTGATTAAAAGGGAGAGAGTCTGCGAGGCGCAGGGCCACTAAAGATGCCCATTTGCATTTAATGATTTGGTTGTTGTTGTTGTTTTTTTCCCCTCCCTCCTTTGGTTTGTGCAGGTGGCGTCTGAGTAGGAAGTGACAGCCATGCTGCCTTTGCCAAGGTAGCTGCATAGACAGTACAGGTGTGGATATTCACCAGCCTCACGAGTCACAAAATAATGATTAACATGTTTTTAAAAACGTACTTTCCTACCCTGAAAACTTCCACATGGCTCATCAGTTAATTCAGTCAGATAAATCCAAATTTCAAAAAAACAGACTATAGTCTATAAGCTGCATCCTTTCATCACCAGTATCTAATTCTCAGCTAATTAGCGCTGATCTTTTTAACATATTAAAGTGATGTTGATTAGCCAAAGATGCGCCGTTAACGACACTGCATAAACATAAACGCGTGTCAATGTATTCATCAATCTTTGATACTTCAAACATTTTCACATCTCTAATGTCTCGGATGCCGCAGGTCCTCGTAAGGCGAGGTGAGGTCGGCATGTATCGTTTATTGTTACAGTTACTTTGTTTAATTATCACCGGTTACAGCAACTAACGGGCATGAGAAAGGTTGGGAAGTATGATTAAGTGTTACGAGTTGTTTCCACGCCGGAGCCCTCGCATCGTCCTCCCGCCGTGCTCACCACTCCCCACCCTTTGACCTCCCGTCTCTCCCACCATGTTAGCCATCATGTCTGACGAGATTACAGGCTCAATTTGTAAAGCAGTCTGGCTGCAGCGGCCCGGGCATGAAAGCAGATGAGCATGACTTAGGAGTGGGAGAGAGAGAGAGAGAGAGAGGGGAGAGGGCTCGGAAAGAAAGGTACCCTGTTGTGTCCGTGGCCAGCGGCTAAAGCAAACTGAAAATCCTCCTTCTGAAAAGCAGCCAGCACAATCTGGGAATGATTAGCTCCCTTTTGTCTGGGGCAGCATGTGGATTGCAAACACACACACACACACACACACACACACACATACACACACACACACACACACACACACACACACACACACACACCATCACCGGCACCTGCGAAGAAACGGGTGTACACAATACGTCTCTTTGTGCAGTGTAGCTGAGAAAAGTATTTGAATATTGTATCGGAGCCTAAATAGGAAACACAAAATTCAAGTACTGCTTTATATATTTCTTTGTTTCCTTTGAATATAAAAGAAATAAAATCACTAAATCCATAATTTCAGGTGATCGTCTGTGTCGGTAGGTACGTTATCTGGCACAGACCAGCGTTACCGTCGCTGGAACCACGTCACTCGTGTGTGACATGAAAACAGTCGCTGGTCGTGTGTCATGTGTGCAGCTGAGCATGAAATGGACTCGGGGTTCATCATGTCCGATGCATGCAAGGTCAGCGTGCCCCTTTTTGTCCCAAGGAATGTCCTCTCCATACACAGTATGTCCATAGTGCAGCTGTGGATACAGTAACGCGCCTCATCCATTTACAGTACATCAGCAGCTTGTAGTGTAGCGGTGGTTTATCGAGTGCCTTGTTTTTCATTTGACATCGGGCGTGTCCACTTCTGAATCCTCTCTGACGTGTGTCGTTCGGTAACATTCTGCAAACCGTAATTTGTTTTTCCCCGGATGGCGAAGACATGACATGGTTGTCGATTTTCAGGAGCAGATGGAGAAAAGAAAAAGGGATACTTCACCCAAAATGTATAATTATGTAGTAGTGTCATCTGAGTTTATTGTAAAAAATGTCTGTGACAATGTGCAGGTCCATTTTTGGGTGAGCTAAATATGGAAGAGTAGACGAGTCACTGTTTATAACACAGTGTGAAAATCTTCATTAAATTATCGAGCATGAGTCCACCTCACTATGTTTGAATCATCAGTCTCTGTTTGTTTTTGTGAGTTACTGAACAGGAAGGATGAAGACAGCGTCACTCACACTGAGGCTCTGTCTCGTCATGTCGTCCGTCTGTCATTTCATACATTATTAGTTGTTGTTTTTTCCGGTGCATTTGAGCCCGATGAGAGACGTTTGAAATGGATCAAAATTGCGCTCTGCGTCACTTTGACAGCCATCAAAAGAAATGGACTCGAGTTCGACAAAAGTCTGCAAATTTAAAGTGTCACTTGATGTTTGACGGCCGTCAACTTTTTAAAACTTCTTTGTTCTTGATGGGCGTGAAATGCAACACAGAAGAAGAGCAACAGCGTGATTAATATCCAAACCGTTCAAACGTATGTACGTGTCTCTGTCTCTCTCAGGCATACAGTCTTAAAGACTACAAGCAGCTGAGGTCGGATATAAACCTGCGAGGCCTGGGTCCCGACTACAAAGCCATTGAAAAGACAGTAAGTAACTGACCCGCAACGTCAGCAGAAACCGGTTTGTGTCAGGTGTGTTCATTTATCCAGAAACTGCTCTGATAGATGGAGATGACACGTGAATATTTTGTGGACTCATATGTGAATACAGTTTGATTATACTGTTTTTCTGGCAGGTGGTATCATATTTTTCTAGTTGTTACTCCACTTGGATCCGAAACATCCAGTAAAAACTCAGAAAGCTAAAACAAAGTGCAGTATTGACTGAGAGAGAACATTTTGCATTTATCCGTCTTATGAGAGCTTTTAGAATAGAATAGATCTTTATTGTCACTGTCACAGGTACAACGAGACTGAAAGTGCTTCTAGTCAGTCAGTGCAACATAAATTAAAATCCAAGCATTAAAGTGACTAGTGAGTGTTAAAATAACCAGCATAAATAAGAATAAAGATACCTGAGACATTAAAATATGCTAAAATAAATAAAATGAAACATATGCTAAAATCTAAATAAATACTAAATATACTAAAAGGAGCATACACCCATTACTTAAAACATTGTGCACATCATTTTTTTGCAGCATTCACAGTGGCTATTGCATTTGGATAAAAACTGTGCTTGAATCTATTTGTCTTTGCACCAATGGCTCTGTATCGTCTGCCTGAAGGCAGCATTACAAACAGGGTGACCAGGGTGTGAAGTGAAGTTTTCACAAATATGAGACAGAAATACTGCAGACTACAATATGTCGTGTCCACATGTCTCTGCTTTCCGTGTTTGAGAGCCTCTGTTCATATCCAAGAAATAGAAGAAGAAAAGACTTTGTTCATTTGCTGATATCAGCTCTAAGAAGTGACGTGGACAAACATGATTAGCTGTCTTTCAGTCCGTCTCTAAACACTGATGTCCACCGGTGTCATTGTGCGTCCACTGACCCGTCTCCCGATTGTCCGAGTTCATCATTTAAATGCTCATATGCTGTTCCACGGATAAAATTCCATTTACAAAGCAAAGAGAGTCCCCCTAATAAGTTAAGTGCTCTTTGTGCTTTGATATATCTTTTGTTAGTCCCCAGTTGTAAAAAGTGAGCATGTTTGGCCAATTTACACTCGATTGAGCCCCCGTGCATCTCCAGGGCCAAGCCTATTAGTGAATGATATGTGTAAATGTTGATAGGCCCGCTGAATGGCTCGCTGTGTTTGGGGTTTTTTTTTTGGGCTTGCGTGGAGAGGCTCTGCCAATGGGATACACAAAGAGAAGGGCCTTAAGGGAGAAATGGCTCAGTTAATTAAACCCCCTTTTATAATCTGTCTCTGTCTCTCTCTCTTTCACCGTCATCATGCTGAGAAAATGAAACGACAGAGGCTGTATTCAAATGTGATCCGCGAGCAGAACAAAAAGATAAGTAGGATACCCTTTCTACCGGCCAAGGACCCGGAAGGCAATGACAAGAAAGTTCCCAGGATGAAGGTGTGTGTGTGTGAACTCTACCACATGTTGCTTTTTTCACATGCCCTTGTTTTCTTTCTATATATATATATATATATTAAATCAAATGACATTAGGGAGACTATGTGCTACCAACCTGGGACCTGTCCTTCACCAAACATTGTTTAATCCTCGATAAGTGGCCTCACAAGCAAACATGGTGATTGCTTACAGTAAAATACTGTATAAGAATACTGGATAATGGCACACGCATTACAATAATTGAGAATAAGTGAGCTGTTATGCTGCTGCAAAGGGAGCGAGCGTGCAGAACAATGAAAATCTACAAAACGTAGTAAGGCACGGCGTGCAGATTTTTCATTGGCTTATCGAGTGGACACGATGATTCAGTCGGTTCCCCTCGTACTTGTTGTTGATGTTTATTCGAATGCACATTTTGAAGTGTCACATTAACGGCCTCCTCATCGCTGCCGTGCCTGCATCATGCATCCACGATCGCTGCACGCAGATATGATGTAACATTCCTCTTTTTTTAAATGACGTAATCTTGTTGTACCCTCTTCTGGTTTTCCAACCGGAGAAACGTATTTCTCATTTAGTGAATCAGTGGCTTATCAAATTTTGAAATGTTACTATACAAAACATTTATTGTATATGTATTTTATATTCTCCTTCTTTCAATCTCAGGCCTTGGAATATGCCAAGACAATAGCCAAACCTCCTGTACAGCCTCAGTCAAAGCAGAGACAGAAGCACGAGTCCGACGTTCTCGCCGAGCATGCTCCGTACTTGGAGGAGTTGGACATGTCCGAGCCGGTCTCACTGGAAGTCCTCAGGAAACGGCACGAGGAAGAAAAGAAGGCAGTGGCTGTCCTCCGAAAAGTGCACGCTGCCGTCTGAGGGAAGGTATCACTCAACTGAACAGTCCATGGGACATGTAGAACATGCTGCTTCGTTACATTTACTAACAAACGTCACTTAACGCGTTATTTTGGAAAGAATCACCAAAGATAAGAGAGTCAGCCATCGCCTGTGTTACTTCAAACACATCGCTGGACGGTTATACTGCAAAGACAGAGGCTGCTGTTCTCTCAGCACATGCAGACCTGAAGCTTTCGAAGTTTCTGGTTATCGTAGACGATGAACAGACTAACAAGAGTGCTGGTAGAAGAACATTCCCCTCCTCAGAATAAATGTACATGTATGTTGCAAGACGTAAATACGGTTTTACAGTTTGTCCAAGGTAACTGTATCGATGAATATGATATGTGTGGAGCTTACACTGTTTCCTTATATTCAAGTTATCTTCAATGGTTTTTGTCATGATGACACACGTCACGTCTTGTCTGTGAGCACTTTTACAGTTTGATTCCCTCGTCAACTTCATGCCAGAGTATGATCATAGCACGGTAGCTCATGTTGCACTCGCACCGTTTAGGCACTGGACGACGATTTCTTGTTCCTCTCACACGAATATACAACCCGTAGATGTCAGAGGCACGTCCAGTGTGTAGGATTTAGTGGCATCTTGTGGTGAAGTTGCAGAGTGCAACCAGCTCAATACCCCTCGCCTCACCTGTCGCCTGTCTAGAGCCAGTATTTGTCCGTTCTGTGCTAATGTAGAAACACAGAAAAACACAGTTCTTCTTATTTCCAGGTGGTTATACACAACATAGTTCTGCATATAATGTTCTATTTCTGCCTCGTTCTATAAATACAGCGTCAAAAATCTGACACATTTTGGCAGATTAGAGCCACAAAATTTCAGATTTTGGTGAAAGAGAAGCCCGAGTCAAACCGAGGCTCATTATTTCATTACTTTATAAAGCAATGACTCCATCTTTGTTTGTATCATTACAGTGTAGCTTGTAGTAGCATTTAACACTTCAGAGGCATCAGGTGTAACTACATCCAGTCACTGACTGGAAATTCTTATTCTATATGTCAAAATAGAGCATTATTTTAATATTCTCCGTATACAAACACATAAGACAGTCTGAACAAATCACAGTGAAGTCTCTGCATATCCAAGGTAGACTGAACAGTTAAATGCTGATGTCAGTGAAAATGTGGAACCAGTAGGAGACAAATAAACAATAATAAACAAAGACAAATAGACAATAATAGACAAATAAACATGCCTCGTCTACTGGATCCAATGTCAGTCCTTCCCCTGTTATAATATTTTTATATTATATTATTATATTATATTATACACACACACGCACACACATTGTAACATTATTTTTATCCTGAACTGTTTATCCATAACTTTGTAGAACAAATGTAGAATTGGTGCATTGGATTGATTTTAGCAGTTGCACTTATACTTATTATTATATTATTGTTTGCTATGATCACACTGTAACTGTATGTACATGCTCAACAGACAGATATTTAACAGCGTCTCTCAGGCTTTGTGTTATTGCTAAAGAAGAGATGAACGACACCGAAGCCTTAATAAATTAAATTATGTCAACACCTTTCCAAACTCTCCCAGACCACTGCTTCATTCCCACAGCCTCTTTTATTTTGGAAGTTATTGATATTTAAGCCACACGATCAGCTCAGTCTCCTCGTCATGATATACCTGGTTACACTCCGTGTTGCAGGTCCGTCTCCGTGTCTCTGACACTGATCCGAGTCGCAGTCCTGCGTTTTGCAGCCATGTTCTCGGTAGAACCCCCTCCCCTTCAACGCAGAAACACTCTCGAGCAGCTCATTTTACTAATTGAACCCTCAGATCATTATCAAAGCACGATTTACCTCTGTGCAATATTTTAATTAGATTATAGTCTCTATTTAACCCATCGTGGGCTCTTTGAAGCTCTGTGTTTTTAGTGTTAAGTCCTCAGATGCTTCGGTTGGAAACAAATGACAGAGGCCTTTTTAATTTAATGAGAGTCCCTGCCCGTCCAGGCCGAGTCTCTTTGCATCTTTTTTAGGTCCCACCTACTCGTTTTTTCGCCATTGAAATCCAGTTAATTGAAGGAGTCTTTCACCGCCATACATGAAGGGCGCCGAATTAGCATCCCTTTCTGCCCATTGGGAAGCTACGGCAGACGTGGACGCTTTGATGTGAGAAGCACGCTTTCAGTAGGCGGCAGGCTTCCTGAAAATGAGCTGATGGCCCTGCTATTAGGCCCAAATGCAGATGCGTCCATGTGTTGCAAAACGCTTAATCTTTTAATTGATCACCTTCTGCATGGCCTATTCTCCACATAGGGTTTTTTTTTTCTCCTCCTCCTCCTCCCCGGCTGCCTGTTAATCAGAATCACATTTTGATGATGACATAAATTGCTTTTCAAAAGGCAGGAAGGGACTGGCGCACTCAGAACGAAGCACAAAAACACTTTAATACGTGTAGTAGGAGCTGAAATGTGTTTCAGAGAGAGTTATCAAATTAATAATTACCCCACAAGCCTCCGTCGTTAGAATAAATGGATAATAAATAGTTTGCACTGACAGGAGAGCAGCTCGTCTCTCGTACACCTGCTTTGTTTTATCCACGGACCAGAGGACACACACACACACTCGCTCAGGTGGAGCAAAGTGGATTTAGATTTGTCAATATCAAAACATCTGTTGATCGAAATGATTTATTTAAATGTTTACTCACATCCAGCATGTTCAATAAGACACGAGCAACGCCGAGCTGCTGCTCCAAAAGATTAACACAACAGGAGAAAATAATAAAAATAAATAAACCTGTTTCTGATCATAAAACAATAACGTGCTGAAAATTCTGATTTTTGTCATTTTGTTCCATTATTTCCATGAACGCTGCTCATAAGGATTTAAATGTTTAATAAAGATCTGCTCATCTCTGCAAGATTTTAAAGATCTGTGATGCAAAAAATAAAATTTTAGCATATTTTATTAAATACTTATAGTTTATATTAGTTCAGTAACAGTGGTGTTTGCCGCAGTGACTCAAAATAAATAAAGAAACATTTTAATAAAAAATAAGAAGCTGCTGGATCTTATGATTTTAAATGTTTTTCACATGGAGACCTCCAACAGCTCTGCAACTAGAACATTTGTTTTCAGTTCATTTTATTTAGGAAAATGAAGCATTTCATGTGCTGCACATATTTCCATCAACAACATCAAATTGCATCCATCAAGCCTTCACCTCTGTGAAAGACCTGCATGCATGTTCCACAGAATTATTAGAAAAATCAGATTTTTTCATATCAGATCATTAAAAAAAAATCCATTCTCAAACAAGCAGAATTTCACTAGAAGCCTCCTGATAGAGGTTAAATCGTCTTTTTTCCACAGGCAGTCTGGTGCAAACGTTTAGCAGCTGCTTGACTGTTTGCACCGTCTTGCTGTCTGTCTTTTGCACTCCTGTTTGTTGGCTTAAAGCACCGCGGGCCGCACACCCCACCGTGCAGGGAGCCCAGCAGAGAGCCAGCAGCCTCGCATTCATGCGCCGAAGCTGCACGCTGTGCAGGCTGCGTCCTAATGAAAGCGCTTACAACAACTGAGCAAAGAGCCGCTTGGACTCACTTAAACGTCTGACCGTCAGAACCGGATCATGCAGGTCCAGTATGTAATGTGACTGAACAAACGGAGCCGAGAACCGAGTCGTTATTTATATACTATATATATATTTACAGAGAAAAAATAGAAATGCGCAAGTGTCTTCAATCAAAAACTTGATTTACAAAAAAACAAAACATGCAACAATTATGCACAAACTGCAAATCAAATATTAGAAGAAGAAAAACAAATATTATAACGATAAAAAAAGAGAATTATGGGAAATGTAGGATAAAAGTGCAAAAGGATGGGGCAGCATGACGCGTCTATGTCACAGAGCAAAGAGCTGCTCGTTGGTTATTTCTCATATTTACAGATTCACGTCTGGAATTAAAGAAATGTGACATTTTTAATTAAACAAACGACTTTAAGTCATAACAATAATTATAATGATAGTAGTAATAATAATAATAGCGTGATATATTGGCATATACATAGAGGCAACTGTAAAAAATCAATGGGCCCATTTTGCATGTTTGAATAAATATTAAACCACCCTCGTTATTTTAACAGTAACTTATATTTATATTTGTACCGAGGCAGAGAGTCTGTGCAGAGTATTTACAGTGCTGCGGTAGAAAACAACTCTTGCAGCCTACTATAGTAGATGATCCGGGGAGCAAATGTCCTCCTCGATATCCACATCATCGTCATCTTCGTCGTCGTCGTCGTTCTCCTCCAGCATGTACGAGTCCGGCTCCAGCCGGTCCAGCTTCAGCTCCTCGCCGCTCTTCTCGTTCAGTTCGCTCTCGCTCGAGTTGTCCGCGGATCGCTCCAGCTCTCCTCCTCCTCCTCCTCCTCCTCCGGGCGTCTTCCTCTCGTCCTGCGCTTTCCTCAGCTGCTTCTTGTGCTTCATCCGCCGGTTCTGGAACCACGTTTTCACCTGGAGGAGGCGCAGAAAGGTGAGTCACAAATAAAGAGCAGAGTGATTTCTTATTATAATAATAAAAAAATCAATATGAAGCCATTTGATTTTTAAGGGTTGTTTGAATAAAAATCTATTAAATTTGCTTCATATTTATTATTAAAATTAATGTTTTTTTGTTAACTTGTGTACTTTATTATTCTGTATATATTTATTACTGAATAACTATATTTAAAAATCATTTTTAATATCGATTTACTATTTTTTGTTGTGCTGCAAATAAAAAACTAAAGAACCACAATCAGCAGCACACACCTATACAGATGTGTGTGTGTGTTGTGTGTGTGCGTGCACAGGTGTGTCCTCACCTGTGTCTCGGACAGGCTGAGCGCCGTGGCCAGCTCCACTCTCTCCGGCGTGGACAGGTACCGCTGGATCTCAAACCTCTTCTCCAGGCCGGACAGCTGCGAGTCGGAGAAAACCGTCCGGGCCTTCCGGCGTCTGCAGTGCTTCCCCGGTAACTCTGCGTGATGCTGGAAGAGAGCCGGCATCTGCATCCCTGCAGGTGAGGACCAGAGGTGAAAGTTAAACATGTGAAAGCTCTTTTAAAATGTGAAATAAGTTGAGTGTAAACGAATCAACAGGTGGTTTTTAGTGTTTAACTCTTTATTTACAGAATAATTTGAGCAGCAATAAATGTTTTTTATGCATAAAGTAAAAATAATAAAAATACAATAGATTCAGAGGGAGGAGGAGTGAATATTGTTATTTCTTGTGACACTTTATCTAACTTTATTACTGCAGTTTGCATCACTGCAGATTATTTTCTATTCTAGGTTATTTTAATCCAGAGATAATTCAATGTTTTCCAGTTTAAACAATCAGAAATATGAGGTCATTATTCTTTTTTTAAATTCAGACTTCAGCGTTAGTTTCTCTGCTCTGCCGTGTATCAGTCAGAAGTTTGTGGAGGCCTTGCCTCTGCTTACCAGATGTGAAGAAGTACTGGTGGTGCTCCGGCTTGTGCAGAGGATGGTGCGGATGCGGCGCCAGGATCGGGGTCGGCATCAGCGGGTATCCGTACTCGAGGATGGGCATCCTGGAGGCCAGGGTGCTGCAGAACGGCGAGGGGATGGCCTCTCTGAGCGGCTTGGGTTTGTGCAATAAGATGTCCTCGATGAAAAAGGACGTGGACCTCTGCGTGGGCGCCGCTGACGCGTAGTTGAGACTCATGGTGACAGTTTTTTGGGGAGTTTTTCAGATTTTCCTGCCTTTAAAGCTGCATCAGCCTCCTCAGCCTCTGCCCCCTCCAAGCTCTCCAAGGCTTAAATGCAGCCCCTGTGTGTGATCAGTGAGTGACACTACGCCGAGCATTACATGGATATCAGTGGGAGGGCAGATTTCCAACAAGTATTTATTCAGAGAGAGTAGCGGATTGGGGGAAATTGATTTGCGCGTCAGCCAATTAGAGCCGCGCCTGGGCGGAGGGGAGCCGTGCGGAGGGTGGGCGGCTCTGGGCTCTGATTGGCTGAGACGGAGCTTCGGAGGCTGGTGAATGAAAGCAGCAGCATCGCACCTGTGACACCGAGGACCGCGCGCTCGTGGAGGTACTTATGTGGTCGCCTGGCAACCACGGCTGTTTTTCTGCCAAGGTTTGCGAGCATCCAATGGCCTCATGGGAAAGTTCTGCTTTATTTAGCGTTAATATCCGGACAGCATGATGATGATGATGATGATGATGATGATGATGATGATGCTGTGTAGCTAGAAGGTTGCAGGTTCGAATCCCGGCGCAGGTCACAGTCCAAAGACGCGCAGGTTCATTGGTGACTCTAAATTGTCTGTTGACTTGTCCAGCTCCATGTTATGGAAGATGGATGCTATGTTTGTTGAATTATTGGAAGTTTATTGGTGCAGGCCTGTGCTCAGAGTTGGACACGTGTCACAGATTAGTTATTGCTGCAGAGTTTCCTTTGTTTAATTCTCAGATACAGTCCTATAATAACTTTCTGTCCATGTTGGATTGATGTAAAACTTGTTGAAACATGCGTCCACACGCTGTTTTCTAATAGATTCATAACTTGTGCACTCCTTCCTCCATGTTGGTAGTTTCTGCGCGTGTCACAGGAGGATTGTTCCGCCGCAGGTCTGTCTTGTAATTCCGCACAAATTGGCTGTAATTGTCGGTATTAAAATCCGGGAGAGTACAAGTGCCGCTTCTGTGGCCATTTGCGAGAGAAAGCGGTGCGCTGTAATTTGTTGATATGGTGTTGTCATCACATTTCCAATCAGGCCGCTTAATGTGCAAGTGTTTTAATGTAGGCAGAATTCACGCTGCAATGCTATTAGGCAATTAAGGGAGATGTCAGAGCGGAAGTTGTAATCCTTTGGACAGGATTTCCATTTGATCAGATGGAGGCCGAACAAATTAATTACTGGGGAATCGGTTACGCTGAAAACGCGCTGTTCTGCTGCATTAGTGTGGATAGCTTTGTTTGAACGGACGCTCAGGATGGAAATGCTTTTGGCCTGGAGAGGTCTGTGCGTCCATGTGTGTCCATCATCTCCAAACCTGCAGCACAGCGCGCACTCTTCTTCTTCTGTCATTTATTCCATCATGTAGCATTCAGGAGATAAATAAAACGATTTAAAAAGAAAGAAGACAATAATTCCTGCAGGCAAAACATAAAAAACTAAAGTTTTGTGAGCAGCAGCAGGAAAAGCAAAGAGCTTCTTAAAGCCGGAGCAGATGGAGCCACGATAACAAGTTGCTTTTAGGGGAAAATTAGAAAGTAAATGAAACAAATCGTGATGAAATCGTCTTAAGGATCCGTTCTCCTCGGCGCGCTTTAAGCGGCTTTTTGTGGCCATTTCATTAAGTAAAAACTCTGAGCCGGCCAAGCCAGTGCGTCACTGCGTTAAGTGGCACGTTTGGATCAGAGCTTTGCAGCAGTGGATTGGCTAATACCTGGCTTATAGTTTCTGAAGCAGAGATGTGGCAGCTCTGCATCTCTTTGTTTCTTTGGTAACAGCCTGAATGTATCTATAATAATAATAATAATAATAATGCAGATCATTATGTCTACATCAGGTCCTTTATGGTTCTTTCTAATATTTCTAAAATACACAAACCCTAGAAATTGTTCAGGACTTTTTTCTTTTACAATAATATTCATCTAAAATGTATCCATGTCAATTGTAATCCCTCATTTCTGTGTACTACTCTCCAGAATGGGGACATATAAACAGTTAAGTGGTGCGTAATTATGGATCAGCATAGAATAAAATCTATTTTCCATGATGCATCAAATTAGACGTAATAACAAACAATCATCTTTATCTATTTCTTTTTATAGATATAGATGTTTGGCCTAGTCTGCACTTTATGTTGTAGGACTGATTAATAACTCTGTTTATTGTTGTGGTCATACAATATTTTTATGGATACACTATGACCTGAATCATGCAGAGAGATGGAGTCAAATATTTTCACCAAATCTTTTATTGAAATCATTTCGAACTCAGATCATTCATGTTCCAGAGGTGATGGTGAGAATCTCATGATCACGACTTCTTTGTGGATGATGATGATGTTTGATGGTTTAATGAGAGGTGGTGCTCCTCGGGCATTCGTGCATCCGGTAGGCACAGAAATAGAAGATACCTGACAAGAAAGTCAAGAAACTCATTGAAAAGTGCTGTGTCTGAGCGATGATTGGTGACTAGATATTGATGCACGAAGAAAAACATTAAATTGAAACACTGAGGTCTTTATATATGAGTCTATAGAGCAGCACATTTAAGGCCTTTGCCGTGAACGCCTGAAAATCATCACAATGTTTCCTCACATTCATTTATCAGTTATCACAGTGTTTCCAGATGTTTTCAGCCTCAGGTATTTTCACCATACGGATGCTGAACAGCAGATACAGCTGCACAGCATGGCGGAGCATTCAAAGACGAGCACTTACTATGAGCATCACTTACTGATAATGTCACGTCATCGATCCAGCTGCTTGACTAACCCACGTATGCTCTGACTGTTCTCTGTATTCTGTAACGTTACTTACTCCACGCAGTACATTCAGCCTGACACTCGGCATGCTGAGGCCTTAACATGTAGATGTTATTTGAATCTGAACCTGCTGCTAGCCATGGTGTCAGTGAATATATTTTTTCTACACTTCACTGAGTGCATGAGTTGCTTGTCCAGGACTTATATTATATATATTTATTGAATTATTGGTTATAATTTTTGGATTTATTTAATTTTCGAAGTGGGTTGTGAGGGATAATGGGTGACTATGGAGCTTAAGGTATTTGTTGTTGTCAGCACTCTGTGTGCAGTGTGTACTACCTACTGTGTAAGTAAGATGCATGCATTACTACATCACTACCTGCTAATGTACACACTACTACATGCCAATGTGTGTACTACTACTACCTGCTATTGAGAACACCTGAACAGGCTTAACGTGTCAAGTTATTGCATGAAAACCCAATAAAAAGATATGTAAACAAAAAATAAAATAAAAAGTAAAACAAAACAAAACAAACAAAATAAATGACAGTATAATATCGTAACTGAAATGAATGAATGCAAAAACTCTAAATTTAATGTTACGAGTTATTACGGTGAAACGCCTTCAATGAAATGATGAAGCGATTTTACTGTAAATTAAAATGAAAAAAAAACTGTAATTTGTCATTATTGGCATGATACTAATACAAATAACAGTTTGGTTGTTAATTTAATATATTGTAATTTTTTGTAAACCATTTTAAAAAACAGAAAACTGCTGTTTATTTCCATAAATTTTGAATTTTTCTTTTCTTTTTTTTTTTTTTTGCAGGTCAAGTTTCAAACTGAACACGCCGTTATTTATCGGCAGGAAACCAGACGCAGTTCGGTCCGTTTACCTGAAAAGAAGGTGAGCACCACTGACACCCAGCCGATTATATACGACCAGGAGAACCTCCAGTTTCCGTAGCGTTTCCCGTAGTAGTTAATGGTCACGCCGGTGTACACGGCCATCGCTAGAAACACGAAAAAGCCTGAGGAGGAGGAAAAATTTAAAATTTTTATTTAGAGAAACACTCAAGTTATGATTTGATAGATCATAGATTGACTCTTAGTTACAGAATAACATCAAATTTTACTGAACACAGCTTAATGAAACCTCTCTAAAGACTTTAATAAACATAAAATATATATAATATCGCTCTGATCTGATTAATACGAAGTCATTAGGTCATAATTAGTACATCATTATTATTTTTGAAGCCTTCCTTGAGTCTCAGTTTTTGGTGCCAGTCAGAGTGAAATCAAATGAAAACGACAAAGAAAACAAAAGAGTTGAACTTACACGAGATGAAGAACAATATGCCTGCTGCAAAGGTTTTGTCAAACCTGTCAAAGGAGGAGTAATGGATGAAGGCCATGATGCCTATGATGATGGCGATGAAACAGGCCAGGAGAGAGAGGATCATGAGGGCGCGGGTGGCGTCTAAGTGGGCTGTGGAAAAGGTCACAGGGTCAATAGGAGTCACCGGTGTGGGGGTCAGGGCAAATAAACAGAGGTGAATGATCTGAGTGACCCCGGTTCAGGGTGTGTTAACAAGCCGATACGATGAAGAAAGGTGAACGTTAGAGTGAGAGTAAAGACGTGTTTGACTAAAGCGTGCACCAGTTCACTGTGAAACCCAGTGAACCAAGCTTTGCAGATAACTTTCCTAACGAGCTCCTGAACAGTTGAATCTCACCGATCTCGGCAGTTTGACACTCACCGATGCTGATGTTGTGCGGGAAGCATTTCCCCGGCGTGCAGTAGCGCCACAGGCCCTGGTGCATGTAGTTGCTGGACTGCCGATACTGCATCCAGTAATCGGTTGCTGTGGAAACGATCAGGAGGATGTTCCCCACGCCTGCACAAAACAACCCTCCGCCCATAAAGCTGTACATCCTGCACCTGCACACACACACACAGAGGAACATAAGGTCACTTAGCATCAGTGGTCAGTGGCAGCCCCCCCCCCCTCCACTTCTCTTTACATCTCACACACACACACACACACTTCAGGGAGAGAGGGTCTAAGTGTCAGTAATTGCATTGTAATGAACATATTATTTCCACTGGATTGAGCTGCGGGGTCGCCCGTGTGTGTACGCTCCACTTTGTTCTCTAGGAGATCAGTCCCTGAAGATGGGCTTTACATACAGCCGACACACACACACACACACACACACACACACACACACACACACACACACACACACACACACACACACACACATATCTCGCCTCCATCGAGTCCAGCGATGCTTTGATACTTGATACATCTATTGCTCATTGTTCCACCTGGATGCAATATCCTGCAGCCATCCTCTCTTTCTCATGGAGAGCTGTCATGGATTTTATTTTTTATATATATATATATTTTTTTTAGGGGTGGGGGGTGATAGGTAGATAGATAGATAGATAGATAGATAGATAGATATATCTTGTTACGTCTGAAACCTGAACAGGATGCTCGTTGAAGAGCTCTGTGTATTCATTGAAGAGCTCTGTATTTCCGCTGGATCACATTTCCCTCTGAGCATCCTCTCCGCCAAGTTCCAGCAGCTGTCTCAATCTAAACCTGAGCACTTTTTAAATCCATTTCATCCCCCCCAAGCTCGTCTCCGAATGTTAGGGGCCCCGTATAGAAAACTCTAATAATTTCATTTAATAATCAGTCAACCCAGAAGGATGTAACATTTTTCTTCGAATCCGGCACAAAACTCCCCGAAACAAGCTTTTATTGTTAATTTTATTTTGATTTAGACGGACCTCTCTGCTGTGGCTGCCGCTGACCTTCAGGTTGACTGTATCCACTAAATCACACAATCACATCACTCAACATTTCCCCCCCTCAGAAAGTCTTCAGCTCTCATGTTCCTGGAAAAAACACCTGAGAAAATGGATCCAAACGAAGAGAACCACTGTGCATGTCTTTCTTCTACAGTTTAAAGCTGCAAACTTAGCAAGAAACCTTTAAAGGACACATGGATTGAATGTATTTTCATTCACTGTTGCTGCAAAACTCATGACACTGTTATATATATATAAAGAAAATAAAGACTAATATCTGCAACATTCCCAGTGGAGCTCTTGGAGCCGGAGCTGTGCCTCCACATGGGGGGTAAAAAAATAACAAAGAAATAAAAACAAACCCACAGAACAGCAACAGTTATTGGACAAAATTCAACATTATCTTACCTTGATCAACCCCTTTTATGAAGATGTTTACGAAGCCAGGGTTACCTGACAAAACACAACAAGATCCTATGATGCCAAGACAGGCAGGTTTCCAGCGTTTGACCGGGTGAACGGGGAGAAACTGGGGCTACAACAAACACGGCGTCCAGACAATAGGCCAGGCCGACCGCCGGCCAATCAGCACCCACCAGTTTTGTGGTTTGGGGAATCTGCTGAAAAAACAGAAATGGCCAAAGCTTGGCAAGCTGAAGTAATACTGATGACTGCATGGTTTCGATTGAAAGTAGATGGCTGAACTGGCTTTAGTGGAGGGCAAGCCAGGCATTAAATCAGAGACTGTGGCAGCTCGGCTGCTAATTTGATTTTATTAAAAAAAAAAGTTTCTAAACACATTTAAACAAAATATTCCCTCATGTGCACAATCTAATTAATAGATACATATAACATTTAAATTAAACATCAGGACAGTGTCTTTGCTATTTCATCTGCAGTGTGAATGCAGTGAACCTGTTCCTGCAGCTCTGTGCGCAGAAAACATTTTTAAATCGATCAAATCTTTAAAACAGCATTTCCCCTCTTTTACTCCTGATTCTCGTTCGGTCAATAAACAGCACATGTTCTCATATAGTGCCTTTCTTTTCCTGCAACCACGTCACATTCATGGGGGAGCTGAGGATCGAACCGCCGATCGAACCGCTCAAAGTTCTGAAGGTGTGTTTTCATGATCATTTCCTCTGCATCGCGTTAAATATGTTTAAGTCTTGTTGGACGTTGTTCTGAACAGGAAGTAGTGTTTGGTGTAGTAATGTGGACACGAGACGTGTGTTACTGTCTTATCCGTCACATTGCTGTATGATAGAACAACGTTCTCCCGCTGAAATATTTCAGATTTCTACAAATCCCAGCTTCAGGAAACGGAGCAGATGTTTGGTGAAGCCGCTCACACCGTGCTCCTTCATCCCGACCATCATCCGGCTGTATTTCCTCCTGTTGTGTCTCTTTCTCAAACCCGAGCCGGGCCTCCCTTTGCTTTGACACACACGGGAGGCACAAACCTGGAAGATGAAAGGAGAAGAGTAGCTCCATTACCTGCATTACAGCAAGTTGCTCAGACCAATTGACAACAACAAAATGCCCCAGAAAAAGCATTTTTTCTCCCCGAGATTTGAGTGCTGTACTTACATCTAACTTCATTTTTATAGACCACAGCCTATTTCCTTCCATCTGGAGTGTGGCAGCCAGGAGGGCATTTGATATCCTCCCATGCACCATCAAAGTGGACAATATGCCTCTGTGACAGGAGAGCAAATCCATGTTTTCTTGAATCCATCCAGCTTTTGAGAGATTAATTTTTGTTATGGAAAGTCTAACAATTTACGTAGCGTCGTCGCTGGGTAAAGGAGTGCACGCGGCACTCGGGAAGGTAATGTGACGAGAGTAATTACAAAGAGTGTGTGTGTGTGTGGCTGGCTCGCGGTTCATGAGCATCCACACACACTGTTCACTCTCTGGAAGACTCATCACCTTGTTCTACGGTTCCAGGTCTGCAGGCTCGATCCGCTGAAGAACATTTACAGATCTCAAAGCTCACGAGTAGAACAAGCTCACTGTTTGCAACAGTGCTCAGAAAAACAACAACTCTTAATAATAACAGACTCGTTTGTTAAGTTTAGTTCTGATTACACTTGCTAATGATTTCTGTTGTATCGTGGTAAATTTAGTTTTATATTTTCTCTTTCAGCGTATTAGAGGGAAATTAAAATATGCTCAAAACACATAACCCTAACATCTATGATAGGTCTTTCTATGTTTATTTTACTAAAAGATCTGAATTTATCTTCCACCAGTTTAAATTTCAGCTGTGAAATCCAAAGTAATTCACTGTGTTTGTGCCCAATAAATGACTGTAAACCATTTCACAGTAGTACACAGTTTACCGTAACCAAATAATGTACTGTGGAGTTAGTTTACAGTGCAGGAACAAAGAAAAAACACAGTGAGGAGAAATGTGCATAGAAATAAATGATGAATATTCTTTTATTCATTTGAAGCTGTTGCAGATTATTATTTTAAAAAATCCAGGGTTCCCACGGGTGCTTGAATTCCTTGAAAATGCTTGAATTTCAGTTCAGTGTTTTCAAGGTTGTGAAAATGCTTGAATTTTTTGTAAAGTGCTTGAAAATGCTTGAAATTTCACAATTGGTTAAAAATCAAAACAGTCAATCTACCACCATATGAAATAATGCTAATTAGACCCATATTATTATGCCATACAGTGGCACCGCTGCGCTTCCCATGACCATCATGGCAAACACAACTAGTAGGCTACCTATTTAAAGGTGCTGGAAAAATGGAAAAACTGGTGCTTGAAGGTGCTTGAAAAGTGCTTGAATTTGTTCATGAAAAAGGTGTGGGAACCCTGAAAATCACAATAACTTCCAATAAAAAAACAGGTTGCTGGTGGAATCAGGTGTTCCAACATTGCCAGGACTCTCAGGTTTTAGTAATCACAAGAAACAAGTTCCTTTATTAATTAAGTTTTCCAATAATTACATAATTAACAGATCCAAAACAATATAATTACGATTCATGGCTACATAAACACATACAGTAACTGCAAAGATTAAATGACAAACATTATCTCTTTTTATTTGAACATAATGTCTCTAAATCCTAAAATGTCCATATATATTTTATAATTCATGTATAGTTGCTCAGTCAGAAGCTTCGATTCATCTTTGTGTTAATTGGAAAAGTGGCTGAGCATCCGATGACCTTTTTGTCACGGACCAAAAAGTCCAACAAAGAGCATCACGTAATAGAAGGTGTGAAGGTGACAGAAACAACCTAAAAGTGTGCGACGCTGCTATTTTCCAGCTGTGCCGTTCACAAGACACAAGGCCACAAAAACCTATAATGGCCTCTGAAAGTTATCGACATTAAGCGGGCAAAATGCTTCTGAATCTTTACGTCCCAGCCACGCTTTGCCTAAATGCTTAAATCAACTCCTCGGAATTGAATTTTCAAGCCTTCAAATGGCTAATTTGTGCAGCAAGTGCTTTCAGCGTTTCCTAAGCAAATGAACGGGTGGGCTCTAATCATAAGAGCATGTGGATGGCGCTGCCTCTCCACACCCGCCCATGAGACGGCGGCGTGGACGGGGAGAGAAACATTTCCACTTAACCACTTAAATGAATATATCAAGAAACTAATTTGCCATTTTAATTGCGTGATTTAGGAAGACGCTACTTCACTTGCCCCTCTTCCATCTCGGTTGATTTCCAATGTGAGCGCACATTAGATTGATCTATGAAAGACTGCAGAAATCACAACACTTAAGTCTTTTCATTTTCCCTCCCTAATTAAATAATTGAAATTCCTGTCAGTGTCTGCACTTAAGCCGCACACAAACATCGCCGGCGCGGCTGAATGAATCGTGAAAGGCTTGTTTTTATCCTTTTCTTGCTTGTCGCCTGTTCTTTTCTTCGCCTTCAACCTTTTTTTTCTTTTTTGTCTTTCAAGAGCCAAAGATTCATTCCATCTGTGGAGCCCAGAAATAGATCAGTACATCCATTTTGTTGAGATTCGCCCGTCCCATTAAGTGATTGCTTGCAGAAATGGCAGGGGACGTTTCTTCTGATACGTTCCCTGAAACAGCGCTGGCAGACATTAAGGACATATTATTGAGTCCCATTTTCTCCCAGCCACAAGGATATCCATTAGAGTGGCACACAGCCCTAAATTTTTCCATTTTCTCCCTCACCAAACTTGACTTTACACATTATTTCTGCCTCTGTTTTGTAATTTGCAGCCACAAATTATATCAGAGAAAAGCCATCTCGTAGCATGTGGTTCCTCTTCCCAGGGCTATTTGGCAAGACTTGATTCTGAAGTGTCAAAATGGGCCCATCGTTACGGCTAATCATGACTGACAGCAGGGTCCTTACAAGTCCATACAAGTTGGCCCACAGTGGAAACTTTTTCTGTGTGTGTGTGTTTTGTTTTTATTCCTGACTGATAGACAGAACATTTCTTTGAATCTGGATTTTCTAAAGCGCAGTTTCTACTTTCTTAAATCAAATTTTGCCTTTCTGCCTAAAAATAAAAGTGACTATGAAGATAAAAAAAAATGTAAAGAAAGATAAATAAGTAGATTCCTGGTAACAGTCGGTGCACATGAGTGATTAATGTCCTCTAATCCACTGGAATAATTAATATTAAATACATACATGCTACATCAGTGTAGCATCTGTAGACCTTTATTTATCCTGCTGTATATCTGCACATTTCTAATATTATATGAATATACCGTATTTTTCGGTCTATAAGGTCGAACTTTATTTAACTAATTCACAATAACTCTCAACGTTTGTAACACAAAAATACAAAACAGCACACTCACTCATTAATGTTGAATTCTCTCGCAGCTGCTCTGTCCCGTGTTTTAATGCGTGACTAAGTTTGAAATCCGCTTCGTAAGCATGTTTTTTAACAGGTGGCATTTTGGGCTCCTCATCCTTATACCAGTCCTATCTGTAGGCCTACGTGTTACTCCGCGAGGCTCCTGACTACGGTAGCCGTAATGTGTACCACATAAAATCAGTTCGAGGTTAGTAAACACAACCAGAATTATGATTTCTGAGAAAATTAAATGATTTTAAATGCGGTACTGTGAACTTTATTACCGGACATATACAATACTAGAAGATATTGTATATATATTTATATTGTTTATATTTTTTAATACTTGTTTTTTTTATCTTCCTATATTTTTATATATATATATTTTTTTTTTAAAGTAGAAACAAACATATGAAAGTCTAGAGCAGGGGTCGGGGTCATCAATTAGATGACGTTGATTTATTTTAAAATATATATTTTAAATATATCTTTTAAACCTCATGTTTCCCTTCAAAATACAACAATTCCACAGATTTCACAACATTTATTGAAAAGTAGCTGATAAGTAACGTGACAGCAGCCAGAACGTCCTCGCAGCCTCTTCACTTGACGCACAGGTCGGAACCTGTGTGCTGTAATCTGTGGAAAATAAAAGTGTCCTGTGTCCCTCTTGCAACGTGAACAAATATTTTTCATTAAATGAAAAAAACTAAACCAAACAAGGTCGGCTCAAATATCAAATAGCCTAAAAAATGTGAATGCACATCAGATGCTGTATACATTAGTTACGGCAGGTTGCCTGTTTCATGACAGACGCAGTGGACGTAATAACAGCACATAGAAGCAAATGAATGTTTTAAATTAAATGCATTTTTAAAGTTAAATAACGTTTATATTTATATAATACAACCGCCCGACCCCCACCCCTACCGTAGGAAAGTATGGTCATGGCCCGCGATGGAAAAGAAATTGGCCCGGGTCCAAACTTATTTGCCGACCCCTGGTCTAGAGTCAGTTTTTAGTTTGTCTGTTCTGGGCTACTGTAAAAACACGGTGTTTCAACATGGCGGCCTCGATGAGAGGGGACCCGCTCCCACTGTAGATATATAAAAATATACTCTAAAGTGATTATACATGCATCAAAACAAAGTTATATTCCATGTCTGCCTTATTCTGAAAATCTCACACACTGCACCTTTAAGATGGCCCGTCATTGCTTCATGTGCACGTTGGACCTGCTCATCCCTGAATCAAACCTGCACACATATGAACAGTTTTTGGACTCGTGGTCCAGTGTCTCCAGTTCTTCTTGCACTGCATTACCTCAGGCTCGCCGTGCACAACCATCTATGTTTGGTTCATAGCTGAGCATTCTCCAACTTCACCGTCCGCCCGTTTGTTTTTTCTAGTTTTCTTCTTTACAGCCACTTGGATAAAAAAATATGCGACTCAAGTCGACCATGGCTCCGATCTACTCAAGTGTATTTCTTTGTCATTAGCGACATTACGTCCACTTGATCGTGGCCTCGTCGCTCATTCAGAGACAAACTCCGGGTTATTGCCCTGAGATGATGAACACAATGGCAGCAACAACAACAACATTCAAGACCAGATCCACCAACAAACAGGTCAAGCCTTTTCACAGTGTTGTGGAGAGCCACAATCACGGAGGCGTCAGAAGGCAGCTCAAAGGCCACAGCGGCCCCCCGCTGAGCTGACATTCTCATCGTGCCTTGCCCATTAATTCTGTCATTGTTGCTGCCCCGGCCTCCTGGAGTCCTATCAAAGACTCAATAACCACTGCTTAACCAAAGTCCATTGCCAATTCCCCCATCCCTCTCTCTCTCTCTCTCTCTCTCTCTCTCTCTCTCTCTCTCTCTCTCTCTCTCTCTCTCTCTCTCTGCTATAAACCATCTGACAGCATGCGGGTGCGCGGAGCAACTGCCTTTCACTTCGACATGGCCGGGTTGAAAAGGCCATTATTACCCTGTAATTGTGGGAGTCAAACCCAATTAAGCAAATCTGTATGGGGCAGATGCTGCCCGCCTTCCGGCCCCTCCCCAACACACACACACACACACTTCGTTTACCCTTTTCTCTCGCTTGCTGTCACTTCACTTAGGCCGGCTTGATCTCGGGATGTGGCTGCACAAGCAGCGGCTCGGACCCCCTGCAGGGAGGGACATGTTGTTAATTGAGTTCTTGCTGGTCATTTGCTCCTTCCAAGTGAGCAAGAAGAAAAACAGAAAACTGCTACCTCGTCTGCCGGGGCCATGGGAGGAGGAAGAAGAAGAAAGTGAAATGCCACTCATGTCGACAACAAGCCGAGGAAAAAGAGGCGAGCGAAAAGCCAGTTAATCCGCGGGGAGGGCAGCGAGAAAAGAGGAGCTTAGGCCCTGTTCGGCTGCTCCACGCGGGGATCCACGCAGCGGCGAGGGACTCCGACTCCAAGAGCAAACGCTCCCATTCAAGCAGCACGCCACCCCCTGAGTCTGATACTTCCTGTCTCTGGGAGGGTCGGCCCTGAAACCAGGAGAGGACTAATGCAATGTTCACGCTTACATGGACAAATCCGAAAATGCATCTCACCGAGCAGCTGGTTCTGAGGGAAAGTGTCAATCAATATGAAAAGCTGCTTATAGCTTCATGCATATTTATTATTATTGCCCAGTATAATATTTAACATGTGTTATTGTTGCATTACTTTATATTCTCAATGATCATTTACCAAACTTCACTTCATGTTGTCTTAAAAGAAGGATTACTTTGTGCATGCAGCAGAAAATCAAATAACCTGTGAAACTTTCTGGATTCCTCAGAAACCTGCAAAGAAGAAGTCTCATCTAAAGCATCTATGACGTCTGAACATTTCTTCGTTGTTTTTCCTCTCACAGGTGAAAAAGTTAAATTGCAGCACGTTTCCTGTTTGCACAGGAAGTAATGCATCTCATGTGAGGCTCACGGTTGGATGCTCTCGTCAGGTGGGAGCATGTGATTGGCTGAAATGTTAGCGGGCGTCGGCTTCTGATCGTTCCACTCTTGTGCAAAATTTGATTTTTAAATAAAAATGTGCAAAGCATAAACAGCTGATGATTTTCTGTTCCATCCATCTGACCTGAATTCAATAATTCCTGCAATTATTTCACGATTTGTTGGTTCACATATATTTTCCACATCATTCACATGATTATTCATTTAGTTAAATGCTTTTTATTTATTTAATATTCCCTGTTAACATCTGAATGAATCCATTTAAACCTGATCTACAGATCACTGACTCTTCAGCTCTCTGAGTGCTGACAGGTAGATGGAGGTGGACGCAGGTATCGAACCGACGGCCACACTGTAAAAACAAAGCGTGAATCCGATGAGCTGCGTGTTCCAGCGACTGCAGCCGTCAGCCCCGTCCCGGACTAACATGCAGGCAGCGAACAAGCAGGACATTGTCAGCGCTCGGCCCCGGTGGGTATCGCATGAATAAGAGCACTCATCCAGTTGATTTAAATGTGTGTGATCTCACGCCTCTTTCACTCCCACCTTTGTTTCCTTCAGAAAGGACAGGTCACAATGGGTCAGCGGACACACACACGTGTTAACAGGCTGCGTGTGTGTGTCACTGGGTGGAGGTTGGAGGGAGGTGGAGGGGCGAGGGTGGCTGGTTTTGGAGCTCTACCCCTGTTGAGTGCACGCACAGGTTTTTTTTTTTTTGGACAGGATATAGAAAGTCCAGACCTGGACTCATGGAGGTGCAGGGACTCATGTGGTTCACACACACACACACACACACACACACACACACACACACACACACACACACACACACACTTTAAAACCTGGGATTGGTTCTCCTCCCTGACTCTCACGTGCTTTAACCCCCTTTAACCCCTCTCATAGGGCGACCTACTTGTTCTCCATCCTGCCTGGGTATTAAAATGATCAGACAAGGAGGCTGTGTGTGTGTGTGTGTGTGTGTGTGTGTGTGTGTGTGTGTGTGTGTGTGTGTGTGTGTGTGTGTGTGTGTGTGTGTGTGTGTGTGTGTGTGTTGATCCATTCAATTGTGTTTTGTGTTTTAATTTCAAGTTTGTATTTCAAGTCTCTTCCTGTGGTGACAGTAATGAAAACACCTGTAGAGACACACAGACGTCTGCCTTGTGTATTATTATTATTATGACACTAGTTTAATTTACAATGCAATATATTACTTATATCACTATATATATGGTTATTATTAAGCTTCTATATTGTTATATTCAAGGAGTTTTATTGTCATTACAACACATGTAAACATGAGATAAAATGAAATTGGTTTCCCCTGGTCCCGGAGCAGATAAAAAAAAATAAAAATAAAAAAAAATATATATATATATATATATATATATATATATATATATATATATATATATATATATATATATATATATATATAATATAAAATATAAAAAGTAAAGGCAAATTAAAATTTAGAGAAAAGTATATACAAAAAAAAGAAAACAACAACAGTATAACACCATGGTGGTAGGTAGTGAGATGTGCAAGTATTATGTGCTATATTCTCCTTTATTTCTGTTATTGTACACTGTAAAAAATCTGTAGATTTTACTGTAAAAAAACAAACCACGACGTAAAATATGCCATTAAGTATTAACAGTCTCTAATATAAAATGCTGTTATATTTACCGTTTAAATAACGGTTGTGAATATTCTTTCACTGTCGTGCTTTGGCAGTTTTTTTCCAAGGTGAAATCTACAGACATTTTAAAATATGGAACCTTAAACATGAAATCAACAGTACAAACATCCATATTTTATAAAATATTATACTGTATTTACTGCGGTAAAAACAACAGTGTATATTACATATAAAGCACATATATATTTCATTATATTAGGATGCATATTGTACTTATTCAGAGCTATATGTCTATACTATTCACAAAGTGTCCAATCTGTTCTGCAGCGTTTATTCAATGCAAAAATAGATTTCTGTTTGGACGCAGGTACATCTGTGTTGACGCTGCAAAGCTTCCACATATTAATCACTGGTCACAGTAATTCTCCGCCTGGTTTCGTGTGTAAATAGCCAATTAATACGCCCTCATGTCTTCATTCTCTCCCACCTCTGTCAATCAGGGCATAATGACAACTGGGGAACAAATGCAGCACTTGGAGAGACAATCGAGGAGGCCAACAGTCAGTAATTAAGCAGTTCATAAGGCAATCTCATTAATTATCCCCTTCACTGGCTGCTGCATCCTCCGGCTGTCCTGATGCCACGCTTATTGACTCTGAATCCTATGACGAAATGTTCCTTGTTCCGCTTCCTAATGCAGTCTAAAAGAGGAGTCGTTTACAAATGGCTTTATTAGGCAGAGTGCCCACACGGACCTTTAAAATGTTACTTGAAAATGCAATTCCACCTGTCGTTTGCAGGAGGCTTTCATGCACTTAAGCAGAGGTCATACAAACAGCAATGTAATTAGCGGTCTCCCCTTTTTACAGAGTCTGCTGATTTGAAAAGCGTTACACACCTTTCTCCTCCTCCATTCAGCATTAATCATTCGTTTTCAGGGGGGAAATTGTCGGGCTTGTGAAAGACAAAAACGTCACTCTGGCTGGCCGCTGCATGAGGCTCCTTCTCGGAGTGGATTTGTTAGACGTGCACGGGGAGGGCTGAGGAGCTTTGTGTGGTTTGTTAACCTCCTATAGGAGAGTGCAGACTTTTGATTTTCTGTGCTGTGGAGAACTGAGGGGGTCAAAGCAAGGCGTTAGAAGTTACTGGTGTCATTTTAGATGGATGACGAGGGATAATTGAGTCTTTCTGTTAGTTGTCCTGATATCTATACATCACGTACAGGACAATCAAGTAACGCAGCATCATCTACGAGCCCGCCACGCAGAGCAAACACCAACTATTAGCACGTTTCTTTTGCAATGGAGGAACCTCTCAAACGCTGAAATTTTCCAAACCTCCTCAAAGCCCATCCCAGCTCACACGGAGCCCCTCAGCGTGAGTCTAAATGCAGATAACGAAGAAATGGAAAATGGAGGCCAAATTGACCCTTTCACAGCATGTTAAGTCCGTTTGTATGGGTACCTGGAGTGGCTGTCCCACTCCCATCAATAAAATAATTTAAGAACACATTATACTCCTTTAAAAGGGCCCATTTGTCCGACCAGGTGACTCTTAAAAGACCCTGCGGATTAGAGACGCCCTGCGTCAGGTACTTTTAATTCAGCCACAATCGATATGACTTAGGCCGCTGTTGTGTCGGGAGTGAATATTAAAAAAAGGGTGTTTCGGTTAAAATGTCTCTTGTGCATAAAGTCAATAAAAATGGGTGGGGGGTAGAGCGAGGTGGGGACCGTACGCCCGTACATGTGATTTTCAGAATCCGCATGGGTTTCCTCCGAAAAAAGACCCGTAATAATCATGATAATGTAGTATGAATAATGTCAGCCGCGGAACAAAATGAAAAACAGTTTCCATAATATTCTGTCAACACGCTGAGACTTGACCCCTCCCTCGACCCCCCGTAACCTTTTCTCTAGCAGGTCTTTTCTTTCTGTTTCCAGCACGCCGCACAGAAGAAAAGAGTGTTTCACTTTGATTCCACCCCGGTGCGTTATTTTCCATCCATCCATCCATCCATCCGTCCATTAGCTATACCCACTTATCCTTCAGAGGGGTGGGGAGTGAGCAGGGTGGGGGTGGGTAAAGTAATCAGTGTACTTGTTAGTGGATTATTTCAGTAACTAAATGCTAATAGGCATTTATCGCTATAAACTGTTGCTACAGTATTTAGTGAAAGCTGCGTCACTGTATGCAATAATATATATAAGATAAGGTACGATGATACACAAATAAAAATCTAAGATGTACTTAAAATAAACATAAATAAGACGCTGTATGTGTCTCGTGTTGCGTGTACGCAAATGCATGGTCGATCGTTTCACAGAAATAATTGTGCAGGTCACTGAATGCACACATGGTCTTAAGATGCTTATGTGACTGAGAAGATACAGCAGGAGGTGGTTGCACAGTCTAAATTAATAAAACATAAATAATATTTACATTGTTATTATGAGTACACGTTTATATTTCAGATATTTAGAGTATTTACGCTAAAAGTTATCGGACTAATGTATATTAACTTATTATATTGTATCTTAATAAAAATAAGTAGCATATAAGGTCGACAAATATTTTCTTAATGGACAATCTGCATCGAATCTTTATGAAACATGCTTCAGTGAGTAAGCGAAGGTTACTGAACAGATGTAGCCGACACAGTGTCATCACATAATTTGGAATTATTATATTGCTCCTATCAAATTCATGTTAACGCTGCATTTCCGTGTCTGTTTCAGTTGTTCCAAGCATAATCTGTGATCATAATCTGCAACAAAAGGGTCGCCCACCTTTTACAGCAAATTCATTCTGTCACATGTTTCCACAGTGAAATGGATTGACGCGTGTTTTATGGACAAATACTATATGACAGAAAAGTTCTAAAAACCACCGCTGCTGCAATATAAATGTAGAAAATATAAATTATTAACTAGGAGGCGTTGGACTGATTTGAAACTATGCAAAGACGTGAACACACCTGCAGTCTGGACGGCAGCCATGACACCGTCACCTGTCGGTTTCTCACCTGGATACTTGTTGGTGAGATCTCTTGTAGGTTTTTAACACCCATGCAGCAGAAACAAAAGATTTAACAGCGTCCTGCAGCTGTGAGCTTCTGTAAATGACGACGCTTTAATATGTTGTTTCGCTCTCAAATGATCTTCGATGAAAACTCGCTGCCGCATTCCAGACGTTTGCTCTGGAACAAAACAACTTCATTTCGCCGTAGGCGCGGTTGTCACCCACACTCCTGCCCATCTTCCCTCGGAGTTGCTGTTTTGTCTCCGTCTGTTTGTCGGCGAGTGGAGGTTCGCGTCGGCTGAGCGAGGCAGTGATTTGGCATGTTAGTGAGTGTGTTGGGGCTAATCAGACAGAGGGGCCACTGTAATGGACAGAATCTGGGCAGAATCACAGCTAGACCTGCCGCGGTAGGGAGCGGGTAATACAACTAATTTCTCCACTGTCTCGGCGACCGCGCAGACGGAAATGGGGTCAACAAAGGTGCAGGCGGCATCAAATGAACAGCTGTTGCCTTTCTCATTGCAGAGCCGCCAAAGAGGAGAATCTTAGCACAGCCCCCCAACTGCTTTTTGTGCAAATGCAAAAGAATGTATGTACAAATTAAGGGCAGGACCTGCGCATATTACTTTGATTCTCCATCTCTGAAGCCGGCCTGTCAGCGGCGGCATGCCGCGGGAAACACTCAGCGCGGTGATGAAATGTGCATAGGGTTACTCATAGATTCCTTTATTGGCCGAGGTTTGCGCGTCCGTCGTGATGGAGAAACAATTGGCTATTATAAAGACGCCTCTCGTAGGGAAATAGTGTGTATATTTAAAAGGCTGGATGCAGCCATATGAAGTGTGGGTCTTTGTGATATGTATTAATGCAGATATTAGGGTCCAATTGCTGGAAGCTCTGAGAGTTTGTCGTCCCCTTTCTCTGTGATTGGACTTGTCCACTTCTAATCACAAAGCACAGATGTATGACACTTCATTTCATCAGGACGCCGGCGGATATGTAAAGTATTTTCAACCACGTGAGCTGAGAAATATGGAGCTAAGCACTCTGTAAACTCTGGTACACACAGTCAGCTTTGTGTGCCTTCGTTTATTATTAATCTCTTTTTTTCTATAGGCAAAGTTCTTCAGTGAATTACTTTTGTTGTTGTTGGTGTGATTTCGTAATAAATTCAAGTATAGGACGAACTTATTTGTTCCTTATGGGATTAGTTCTGCACAGGACGAATATATAAAACGCTGCGTTGCAACATGCCGTGAAAAAATACCCAAAGTTTAAGAGTTTAAGTTCATGTTACCGCCAAACTCATTAGATCCTCAGATAACCTGCGGAGTTACAGAAACTTTATGAACTTCTCCACAGCAAAGACACGCTGTCATTTAATTATATATTTGGAATATAAGATTTACAGCTGTGAGATACATATCGTTGATTAATTAGATAAAGACTCCTTAAAGTTAAATGCACTTTTAAATCAAAATAGGTCATAAAATAAATGCTGTATGCAAAATAAATGATCAAGTGGTGACATGACTATACCAATAAAATGAAGGGATTATTCTTCAGATACTATATTTACTGCAATTTAACGGTTTTGTGTCCCTCGTCAGTTTTACCCGTCTCTAGTTGTGTCACTAGTTCCCGTGTCCGTATCGAGTCTGTTGTTCTGCTGGACTTCACTTGTTTTTCTTCGGATACTCACGGATGACGGATGCTCACCAGTCGCTCCTGTGTGATTGTTCATTTGTCTGTTCTCACTATAAAGTTTGGTATTTTTCTCGTCCCATGAAAAACCTTCCTGACTTTCCTGTCTGTCTTTAAATTTTCAATTATTGTTTATATTTCTGTTATCAAACATTTCTCAACCAGGGGGGAAATGGTGAATTATTTAAGGGACTATTTTCAGTGGTGGATTAATCCACATTTAGTGTTCTGGTTTAGATACACCAAGATTTAGTAGAACCGGTACCGGAAAATTCCTGCAAGTGCTATAATAAGGCAGAAAAATACTCTTTTTTTATCAGTATATGGATGGATTAGTCTGTTATTGAACATTTTAACATGTTAGTTGGCCAATATGGAGGTGTAGTTTGATCATATTTTATAACATTATATATTTGTATGTAACATCTTTATCTGTAAAGTAACTAGCTGTCGAAACAGGAGACGTTCAAAGAATCGGATAAAGTGCAACATCCTCAAACATTCAGCTCGTGTGCCTCACTGTGGAAAAATGCGTACGAGTATACATATTTCATATCTATGCACTGTCACCACCGTGAATCCACTGTGCGATGACCCAGCTGGGAAGCAAACAGATGGCAGCTGCTCCAGCAGTTATGATGAAAACGCCGTTGAGTGTGTTTGGGTGGCTGCTAGATAAGGAGCCTTTGGAGAGGTATGAATCACTTAAAACGATCTGCTGCCCACACTGCAAACACGCAGCCACCATGCATAGTGCAGCCCGGAGCTGAAGAAGATCTCGTTTAGTCTCAGCAAGATAGAAATCTTCTTTCATAAATCACTGCTCGGTAATTATTTACACAGAATCAGCGACTGAGAGGGCTGTTGTAGACTAAAAGGGACAAACACTTAATGAACGCTAGCATATATAAAACTAGTGATTTTTCCAAATGTGTGTTTGAGTGGAGATTCTTTAAAAAAAAAAACATTGCATCAGTATTTTTTTGATTTGGCACCTTCTAGTTTCAAAATGTAATCCCACTGTGGTAAATATGGACAGCTGTACTCGAGTATTTGTCTGTCCCTCCAGTTTTTCGCGATTTTGCGATCACGTAATCAGCAATATGCCGCATATTTCCTACTATATCGCACAATTATTGCAAAATAACCAAACCTGCCGCCCCATGACACACATGTGTTTTCCACCATAGGCCAAATAAACGGCTCTGCCATACATGTGTCTTCCACACCACCTGTTTGACACACACCAAACATCATTTTGATCACAAAATTCACAAAAAAAAAATCCTAGTGGGACTGATTTGTTCTGATTACACTACGTATGATCAAAAACTGGCGATTCGACAACCCGGCTAACAAACTGAGCTAACATGAGCTAACAGCAGCTAACAAACTGAGCTAACATGAGCTAACAGCAGCTAACAGACTGAGCTAACATGAGCTAACAGCAGCTAACAGACTGAACTAACATGAGCTAACAGCAGCTAACATGAGCTAACAGCAGCTAACAGACTGAGCTAATATGAGCTAACAGACTGAGCTAACAGCAGCTAACAGACTGAGCTAACATGATCTAACAGCAGCTAACAGACTGAGCTAACATCAGCTAACAAACTGAGCTTACATTAGCTAACCTCAGCTAACAAACTGAGCTAACATGAGCTAACAGCAGCTAACAGACTGAGCTAACATGAGCCAACATCAGCTAACAGACTGAGCTAACATGAGCTAACTGCAGCTCACAGACTGAGCTAACATAAGCTAACAGCAGCTAACAAACTGAGCTAACATGAGCTAACAGCAGCTAACAAACTGAGCTAACATGAGCTAACATGCGTTAACAGCAGTTAACAAACTGAGCTAACATGAGCTAACAGCAGCTAACAGACTGAGCTAACATGAGCTAACAGCAGCTAACAAACTGAGCTAACATGAGCTAACAGCAGCTAACAGACTGAGCTAACATGAGCTAACAGACTGAGCTAACATCAGCTAACATCAGCTAACAAACTGAGCTAACATGAGCTAACAGTGGCTAACAAACTGAGCTAACATGCGTTAACAGCAGTTAACAAACTGAGCTAACATGAGTTAACATGAGCTAACAGACTGAGCTAACATGAGCTAACAGCAGCTAACAGACTGAGCTAACATGAGCTAACAGCAGCTAACAGACTGAGCTAACATGAGCTAACAGCAGCTACAGCTGTCAGCAGTTTACTTCACTGTCCATCATAAACTCTGTAAATCACAGAGAGTTGAGGCGGAGCAGCCGGAGGACATCAGAGGGAAAACCAGAAAACATTTCCTCCATAAAATATGATCCAGTTTCACCAGAATCAGTGAAATAGTTGCTGCTGTGTGACGCAGAGTAGGAATGAAAGAGGTGACCTGTGTAGCAGCATAAACATTTTAAAATCTGTTATTTTATAGTTGCTTTAATAACGTGTTAGAGAAATGTAATTGGGGGATATTTTGATCTTAATTAGCCGTGATACTTCCACCTCGGCTCACTCTGCCGTTGCTCAAACATGTTTTTCCTGGTTCCAGCATAAAAGATGTCGGCTCGATAACAAGCCTAAATTTAGACTTTAAAAGGCTCCTCTCAGAAACCCAGGGATAACTCTGCAATTACCAGTGATTGGTAAGATGAGGCCCTTGGTTTGTTACAATTAGGTTGCTGCAGACTGCTGAGAGCCGGCTAGTTATCACTCTAGCTGTTGTCACTGGTATTGATTGACTGACTGGTGATGTTGATGCAATTTGGGCCGAGAGCAGGAAGAGATTTAGTCGTGTGAGACAAATGTGTTTTTCCTGAATGTCATCTCGCTTGTGTAATTGTGACATTACACGTCAGTGTTGTAAACTCTGCGTCTTTACAAAACAACACCAGCAACATCTGGTCATGACAATAACAGTTTGGAGTCTGTGCTTATGGCGAATCATGCTTAACAACATTATGCATCATTCTTAAGTGGCTTTGAGGCAAATCCAATGTGGAAGTGCAGTTCCTCTAACGTCCACTTGAGGCTGGCTCCAGCAGTGAGTCAGTCTCCATAAGTCCCCATGTTTCACAGCAGAAATAAACATGTTTACAGCCTGGTACAAAAAACAGTTTTGGTCTCTGTAGCTAATTTCCCCGTTCATGACAACTGTACTGAGAGTGAATTTATATACAACTCACCTGTTCAGGTTATATTGGACAAGTGACACTTTGATTGACAGGTGGCTGTGGGGACCACACTGAGCTATGAGTGATGTAACGTCCGTATAATCATTTTTGAAGACGTTCACTCTGGATATGTTGGTTGAAATGAACACCATCCATATTAAATATGGTGATAATTATCTCTTCCTTACTTATAAATTGCTGCTGCCTGATTTCCTGCTGACTCACGTCGTGCAGCAACGTCCATACGAATCATTTTAAATATGGATGGCAGCAGAGTTTTGATGACACGCCGTGTATATTAAAGTCCAGTGTGTTTTAACACTGAACACTGAGGAAAAGAAAATTAGATTTCCTTTTAGTTTCTGGAGAAGTTTCATGATCATTACAAGAATTTTTTCTTAACAGGTTCATCCAGCGACTATTAGAGAGTTCCAGACTTCCCCGCTAAGAGAGAAACAAATGAACAAGACAGGAATGAATTAAGCTCATTTATCCTGGATACCACACATCAGCCTCTCATAGTAACAAGCAGCTCAGCCAGAGACAGAGAGAGAGAGAAATGCACATGCCATCTACGGCTGAGATGCAGTAAACCTTCCCCATCAGGAGGAGTAATGGATTAAAGGCCGCTGTGGCTCTGCAGTTTGCCGCTCAATGTTCTTTCGCTCTCCTCCGACCCGAGCCTCCCCTCCTCCTCCCGCGCTCCCTTCCCGCTGAAAGAAGTTGATTTGCCATCAATTGCCATCTTGGCTGGCGCCATTAATGCACGCCCACAAAAGGATGACACATCGCATTATCACCTCACTCCCCTTCAAATTAGAGCTGAGCGATGCCTCGGCGCAGCTTGTGACTGGTTAACACTATCAGCTATTTGTAGGGATTGTTCCCTAATACGCAGCGTCTAAAGATTTCATCAGGCATTTGATGACGGAAATAAACCACTGCCCACAGGGAAATTGAACTGATTAATGGAATTATGCGTTGGTAGGGGGAGTCGATACCGGCAGCAGACACTCACATGGGGATGAACGGAGCTGTCTATCATGGGCCAGGCTGGAGGAGCCTCGGACAGCAGCACACTCACCTCGAGCGGGGGGCGATGTGTGGAAGAGCCGGGGATTAAAACCTGTGCTGCTAACTGTGCCTCCACTCTAAATGTCTCCGACCATATGGGTCCTGTCGGGCACTGACCATTTTATGTCATAAATCTCACAGGGAAAGCACTATAAATCTTACCGCGTCGGGTAGGAATAGCACTGAAATGCCACTTCTTTCGCTTTTGTGCTCTTATTCCAAGACAGTTTTGTGCCCTCATTCAGACCGGCGCCCCTCAGCATTGTTAAGAGCTCTCTAAGTATGCCCTAATGCACCTACCCCGCCACCGAAACTGTAGACGACCCCCTTCCAGCATCACAGTCCAGCCTGTCTGAGCTTCACATTACGACCTCTTTTTTTTTTTGCATGAATTGGTTCTTGCTCTTAAGGAGGATGCAGAAAGGGGGTTTCTACGGCTCCTTTTTTTAATAACCAGCCGCACAAAAAGCAGTTAGAGCTGTTCGCATTCACTCCCCCCTGGAATATGAAATACTAACTGTCTGAGTGGAAATACAGTTTTGCCACAAATACATCAGCTCGTGGGCGTTTATTATAAACAATGGCAATAATGGAGGCGTCGTCTGCATGTTAGCACACGATAAAGCTGCTTAAAAAGTGTTTGTGTCGACTTCTGGAACCTCGAGGTCTGTCGAACATCCAGGAGGAATTAAACATAATAAACAGCAACAACTGGCTATATTTCAAATTTCTCCGCCGATGACTTCCTTTACTCTGTGTGTAAAAGCACCGACTGAGGCGAGAGCTGCAGTCTGTTAGGGAGGATTATTTTCTGTATTAAACAGCTGAGTGGAAAGGTTTTTACCAAGGATGAATGTTTCAGTTCTCGTTAGACACAAACGTTCTGCATTTCTTTAGCATGATAGAACCACAAAGTCATAATCAACCTGTTGAGTCGCACCGGACGAACTTCTTGATCAAATCAAACAGCCTGTGAGCTTGGACTCAAAATCACAGTGCAAACATAACAGAGAAGTTGGATTAATACTTTATTGTCATTGCACAAAGTACAAATACTGTTTGAATATGAAACATACTGTTGTATTTACATGCTCACGTTTAGTTTCTTTAAGATTTCAGGGGTTGTTTTCTTTTTTCCAGGGTTCCCACAGGTGCTTGAATTCCTTGAAAATGCTTGAATTTCAATTCAGTGTTTTCAAGGTTGTGAAAATGCTTGAAATTTGTGTGATGTCTATCTCAATAAACCAAGAGAAAACAAAAATGTTTCCTAAGCGGCTACGCGCTTGATCCGATGCCTTTACATGCAGAACTCAGTTATCATACTCGCTTGGTGTTCTGCAGAGAAATAACAGTAGACTACTATCCACACCTGTTGGTCACTGTTATTGCGCTATGGTAGTTACACAATACACCGCTCACAAGCTGAGAATACAAGCCAATTCACAATTAGTTAAAAATCAAAACAGTCAATCTACCACCATATGAAATAATGCTAATTAGACCCATATTATTATGACATACAGTGGCACCGCTGCGCTTCCCATGACCATCATGGCAAACACAACTAGTAGGCTACCTATTTAAAGGTGCTGGAAAAATGGAAAAACTGGTGCTTGAAAGTGCTTGAAAAGTGCTTGAATTTGTTCATGAAAAAGGTGTGGTCTTTCAAAGCTTCTGCTGCATTATGTTTCTATAAAAAGGTTTTCAAAAGTCTTATCTGGTGTTTTTCATTCAAAGTCATTTGATAAATGCTTCTATTAAATTTGTAGAATTTAATGTACACATCTATTTCTCACCTCAGCTACAGTCTGAGTTTTGCACATCCCTTCCAGTCCAAATGAAACGATGAGTTTCTCATCTCATCTAATTTGCTTGTTTCTTCATTGTGATGAAAGAATGAAGTTGTGCACTGTATTCTAGACGCTGTGTGTTCGTAAATGAACTTTAGGACAGTGTAACCTGGATTACACAACAGGAGAATTATCTCTCCTCTTTGTCGTGGCACGTGCATGCATGCATTGCAAGTTACAGAAATTCAGAAATCTTAATTATGGTTTCAAACAGATCCCTGTAAGCTTTAATATTCACTATGAAAACAGTTTTTAAGGTATCACGTCCTGTGTTACCTTCAAAACTCAAACGTGTGTCGTCTTTTAAAGTTTCTCCATCTGTGAGCGGAGTCGTAGATTCAAGGCGCTGACTGTGCGTCTGATAATATTTGTACATATAAAAGAAAAACACACAGATTGATCAACAGCAGAGTTAATTCAATGTGATGAAACCTGCTCCATCCATCTTCAAAGCTTTAGCAAGAGCGCCCTCTGGTGTATGAGCAGCGACACTGGAACAAGTTCAGACATCCCTGAAACTGATGAGAGAATCACAAATATTTAACACCTAATAATCATCTTTTAATATGGATTATTAATTACATTATTCATTCATTATGGAGGCATGCTAAGCTTTCTTTACTTCTAAGAATGTTTCTATTTCTGGATCGTCATATGAAGCAAACATTTTATAAAGAGCATTAAAATGATACTTTTCTAAGTTTAATAATTCTTAAATCTGTTGCACAATCATAGAAAAAAGAACAGCACGAACACGGGAACGGTTCTGGATGTCAAGACGTAATTTACGACACTTTCTAAATGAAGTGACCCAAAATGAACGTGCACATGTTTCTTATTTTTATTTTAAAGCTCCCTGCACTTCATGCAGAAGTTCTGCGACCGCGGTGCAGCCGTGACGCCGTCGTTAAAATGCAGACAAGAGAGTGTGGAGTGAATACAGAATCTTTAAAAGCATCATTAAGGCATCGCGGAGGAGACGTTTCATTACAGGACGATGTAACTCTTTGTATTAATTTGTCTTTGGGGAACCTTTCAGAACCACTGGATCATGACCAACACTTTGCTCAGATACAGACACAGGGACATGTCGATGTGTGGTTTCAATAATTGCGGTTGGTTTCTTATTACGGTGGAAAATCAAGTTTTAGTTAAGAAAGTGTCGTTAAACATTTTAGTTCAGACAATCCTCCATGCACAAAAGAAGAAGACTTGTTTTTATTTCTGCGATAACACCCTTAATGTGCATTCATTCATAAACGTAATGCTTCTTTTGTATCTTCAGCACAAAGCACAGAGCAGAGAGCATTGTGGGTCCTTCTACTGATTTTCTGTCCGCCGCTCATGCTCCACTTCTTTTCACCGCTGCATCACTTCCTGGGAGTTTCTTTTCAGAGGGGAAGTTGCTGCGATTCAACCCAACTAGTTTATCTGCCTGACGATGTCTCAATTACCGCCAATCGATTTGATAAAAAATGTTTAAACTCTGCGTAGCAGAAGTTCACATTCCCACCGAGTCGATCCTCGAACGCATGTTTGGAAAAACACAGAAGGGCCAATTAGGGTTCCAGTGTAGGAGCAGAGGGATCAGATATCTGTGCAGCGCCTCCCTTCAAATCCCCTTAGTCAAGGCTTCTCTGCAGTGATCTGCTTTGCTGCAGATCCGGCTGAGACTGGAGTCTAACGCTCATGTCTGGAAACAACCAGACCTTTCACCCGTTAACCCCTAACTATGAACACACACACACACACACTCATGAGACTCTCAGTCCATCCTGTCCTCGCTGCTGTCCCCGCAGAGGACGGCCTCGCACAGGAGGACGCGTGTTTTTGAAAAAGCTCTGAGGAGAGCAGACAGCGGCATTATGGGAGACTTGGCAGGTTCTCCGATCCGACTGAATGTCTGAGGATAATGTGACTACGAGTTAATCACTTCATATTTCTTCCTGCAGGTTTCATCCGTCTCTCTGTGATGACTTACTGCTGGCAGCCACTGAGGCATCACATCAGAAAGTGATGGGAGTCGAACAGACCGAGCTTTCAGCTCCGAATGGTTTAGGCAAACAATATAAAAATAAAAAAAAAAACAGGCCGAGCCCTGGAGACTGTGTTTTTTAAAGCTTCTGCTGGTTTGTTCTTCAAATACATTAAATAAATCCCTTTTCCACTGGCAAGTCGATAATGAGATTACGCACAGAGGCTGTGTGGAGAGAACAGCATGGCTGAGTCAGGCTGCAGAGATGAGAGATGGTGGATAGTATAAATCAGGAGCGGGTGCAGAAATAAACTGGAAGCTTCACATAGAGCAAAAAAGAAAAGTGTGGTCCAGGTACAGAAATCACCTGTGCAGGTAGAGGGCGTGGCCTCGATAAGCTGGTTGTTTTAATCAAGATTATGCTAAAATCTATATTTCTCCAACCTGTTTAAGTTCCCTGTTAAAGGGCCAAGTTTCAGTTTGGTTTATTCCTGATAAATTCCTGTTAATTCTCATTGAATGTTTCCACCTGTGCTGACGTCCAAAAATCTGCAAGTCTGATTCATTTAAAAACAAATTGAGAAGCTTCGATTTGAGTGAGACGACCAGGACTCGACAAGAACACAAAATAAAAACAGATTCAGAACAAATGTCAGTTTGTTTTGGGCCTCAGCTCTGAAACCTTTCGGGTAACATGTTTATTCCCTTTTTCTTCTTACATAAGAAGATCAGTGCCACTTTACTAACTCTGTCCACAGTTAACAGAATCTGCTTAGCAGCGTCTCTGAATCTATTCTCAGACGTGTCATCACCGTTTTAGTTCACAGGCCACAAACCGTTGCATAACATCCTATAAATAACATCACGTCTCTGTTAAATGAGCACAGGTGCAAACAAACAAATGAAAATCCATTGCACGATTGTCCCCTGGCTACATCTGCCGTCCTGCAGCCGTCACAGAGAAATGAACCGAACACACACACACACACACACACACACACACACACACACACACACACACACACACACACACACACACACACACACACACACACACACAGCCATTTTTCAGAGTGACATGTTTGACTGACAGTTTTGACAGCGAGGGTTATAATTTGCAGCGGGCAGCCAAATTGCCTCGTCATAAAATGTGCTTCACATTAGTCACGTGGATTTAAGAACAGAACAGCAATTTTTTTGTCCGGGTACAAATCAGGAACAGTGGGCCGGTTGTTTGACACCTGCGTTATGTCTCATTTGTTCGGTATGTGCACAAACTGAAATGTCAAAGAGAAAACTTGTGATTTTAGTGATTTGATCTGCAGTGAGTGTGAGTTTTATTATTTTATACACTGTTCATCTTTTCTGCTTTTTCTCTGCTATATTTTCACTGTGCGTGTCTGTGTTCATGATATCTTCTTCTTCATCATCTTTTTTCTCGTTATCATCTTTGCTTCATTTCATTTTTTTACTGATCAACATGATGTTTGAAGACAAACATTCCTCCATGAATTTTGTTGACCTCTGTTGGTGACAGGTGGGAACAGCAACAACATCAGCAGCTCTCAGCTGATCATGAAAAGCTGCTTTATGATCAATTATTTGCAAAAACAAATAACACATCCAGTTTTTTTGGTATCTCCCAGTTTTTCTCCTGGTGGAACCATGAAAAAGTTCACATACAACAACCTGTCAGTTTTTTTCCCCCTTTAACAAAAAGTCCTGGTTTCCATTCATGAAGCCTTTCAGTGAAGCGTCGGTTCACTGTGTAAATAGACGGACACAGCGGGGCGTCAGAAGAAAAGCCGTTAAGCACCTGGAAAATCGCTGCCTATTGAATCAGCGCGTTCCACCTGGCTGCTGGGACAGAACACAGAAAGAGCCACGGCGTGCACATGCCGGCTTCCTCCAGACGTTTCTCTTTGAGACGGCAGATGCACTTTCACTGCAATCACTTTGCACTAAAAGTCTTTTTGATCAAACCGACGTCACACAAATCGATTTTACTCACACGAACACTTTGACAGATGATTTCGAATCTTTACAGCAGAGGCAGCAGATCCTTCGCTCTTTGCATCCAGTGTTTATTTCTCTGCTTTAGTTTTACACCATCTGTACAGTTTGTTCAACAGCACCACAGAGTCTTCATGAAAAGGGCAAAATACTCTGAATGTTTCAAATTTGCTCTGGAACCTTTGTGGGTTGTCACGTCCCTCTGTCGTCCACCTGTTCTTGTATTTTCTTCCTGTGTGTGACGCGTTAATAAAAGAGAAAAGGCCACAGGAATCATCTTTTAAAGGGCATTTATTCCTCCACAGAGATGCACGTGATGGGAGCATTGTGATTCATGGGAGAAGTTTTGAAATTATTTGTAAGAAATGTTTTTTTTTCTTTCACTTACACTTCACACACTTCATCTCATGGGAGAGAAGAATGCAACATCCTCGAGTGACTCTAGATAAAAAGTGTCGAGATACATTTTTAGTTGATTTAGCCTAAAACAGTCACAACCGTCACGATGGCAGTCGTGTTGATTCCCTGTCTTTCCCCTCGTTTCCTCATGTCTCTGTCTGTGTTGTGGGTGTGGCACATTTCCCTGGTCCCTCCTGGTGAATCATCAGATGAAGCACACCTGCCGTTCCTCACCTCACCTGCCTTCCATCAACTCATCACTCCTCCTGCATATAAACCCTGGCCTTCCTCCCACTCCTTGTCAGATCGTTTGTTCAGCCTCTGTGGTAGTTTGGACCGTCTTAAACTACTTGTTCCCTGTTGATTTCCTGACCTCTAACCACTGATCTCTTGTGCTCAGGTCCACCACCATCATCACCTCCTGCTTGCCTGCTCTCCATTCACCACCTTCAGACAGTCCACACTCCGTGCCTCCTCCATCCGTTCCCACCACTGCTTCACCTCAGCCATTCCCTCCACCTCGTATCGAACCTTCTTCTCCCACATATACCACAATAAATCCCCTTCTCTCACCAACCGTTGTCTGAGCCTGCATCCTGGCTCTATGCCTGTGCAACCATGACACCAACAGTGTGTCCAGTATCTAAATATGTGTACATATATATCTGGTTCATCCAGAGAGGTCTTTGTGTTGTTCATTCATGAAGCTCCACAGGCTGAAGCTGCATTTACAGATTGGTTAAAATAACTATCTCAAATCTGAAGGTGTTTTCATGGTGCGGATGAAAACGCTCACAGAGCTCAGAGCTGGCTGCAGATCAGTGCCACATCCTGGTGTTTGGTTGGCTTCTTCTTCTCCTGCAGTTTGACCTCCCTCTGCACATTTCTGCTCCACATTCACATGAATACTCCACTCAGCCACTTTATGAGGAAGGTAGGAAGTAGAAACAAGCCAAAGGCTAAAAATGCATTTACAGTTTGACTAAAATAACTTTGCGTGTCTCATTATTTATTTTTTTTTCATCTATAAAAGTTTAGGAAAGTGTTTTTTTACGGTGCAGATGAAAGAGCCACATGCGGTGAGACGACGGCGTGGCGGCTGATCGGTGCTTCCTTCTCTTCAGTCTGACCTCGCTCTGCAAGCGCTGTCTTTGCTTTGCATTCACACGAATGCTCTGCTGTACATCCAGCCACTTTATTAGATACGGAACACCTGTAAATATATAATGCAGCTCAGTGTGACACGTCATTAACTAAACAATCCTGACAGCATGCAGGGAATCCTGAACATTACAGGAAACTTGATCGTGCAGGTGCCTGTATACAGGTTGTTGATGCTTCTCAACATACAGCATCGCCTCTGAATGATGCATACTCTTAATATCTTTATGTTTGTTTAATGTAATTATTGCGTTTCATCCTCCTCGGAGTAGCTCCTCTCGCTTTACGTGATGTTCTTTCCTCTGTTGCCTCAGCAAGTTTGTTTCCTCCAGGTGGTCACTGAAGCTACATCCAATCATTTCATCTTTATTCACTAAAGTTTGTCTTGATTTTTTTTTTTTTAGCGGTTTGGAAAAGGAGGACAGATGGTGAAGGAAATAAGATTTTAAAATCTGAAAAAAAAACTGGAAGCGCTGCATTTCTCTGGAGAACAGCAGGATTGCACATGTACACATGAGAAGTATATTTATTTTTTCCTCAAACTCCTGCATGGTGCCAATCACAGGCTGAACAGCGCACACAGAACTTCAGCCTCACTTTAGAGGGCATTTCCCCCGAGGAGTCAGACAGCATCACTCTGTTGTTACGAAGCTTTCACCTCATCTCATCATGTCTCTCGGCCTCCTTTCATTTGATATACTGTTTACTATTTCAACCCATTTGCGAGTCATTATTCTAGGTAATGCGTGCCTCACAGCTCCCATTAACTCCGAGCTGCTCCTAAAGTGCATGAAAAATACCCTCGAGAGGCTTCGGGTGGATGTGTGCACAGCTCCTCCACCTTCGCAGTCACTTGCTGCTGCTGTTAAATAACTTTCAGTCGCAGTTTGATGTCACAGGAAGGGACGGTGGAAAGGTCATCAGCGGCGATGAAGCGTGCATCATGTGCTGCGACGGAAGAAAACTCATCATTCGAGTGCAAATATTGACACAGGAGCCGCAGTGAAGCCGCCTTCTGTGGTCTCACCAGCACGTCTGACAGTTTACCAACATGCACGAGCAAATCTGTGGCACATTATGCAAAAAGAATCGTGGAGGAACAACTGATCCCTGCCGGTGGAAGCAGGCACAGGTGTGTTTCCTCTCTCATAATCCCTCCAGCTACACGGAGGCGTTTGTTGCGGTTTGGCTCCTGATGGATGAGAATGATCAGATTTATTGAGGAGCCTGTTCACAGAGCGTCGTTTCATGCAGAGACAGCAGAGGGCGCACAGTGCAAATCTTTGAACATGGCAGCATGTTGTCTCCCTCCTGTGAATAAAATGGGTGACAGCATCTCCAATAAAAGAAGAAGTTATCACATTTGAAGACATGAAACTATACGATGAAGCCTTTCTGCAGAGGACTCACGAGTGTGACCAAGACTAATGAAGATAAAGCCAAAAATGATCACGTATTTCAATTATAACAGAAAGTGAGCACCGCTGCTGATCAGTGCATCATTAGAGCTTCATGCAAATATGCTTTAAATTAGTGATACAGAGCACAGAGCCTCACATGCTGAGACATGCGAGATATAAATAAATAAATACATAAACAGAGACCTTGTTATGCTAATACGACAGACTAGAATTTGTTATTGCAGTCAGAGAGATCATATTCCACTCCTTCCAGACACAGACAGAGTCAAATGAGGCATCTCATTAGGCTTTTTAAACGTGTCTCCAACATTACAAGACAACAACCCTGGCAGCACTTTCTGCACAACACGACGAAGAAAGAAAAAAAAAAAACCCTGTGTGAGAAAATGAGCGAAGGAAAATGAAGGAAAATGTTCGTCTTGTTAACAAAGAGAGAGAAAACACAGCAGCCAGCCAGCGTGAGATGAAATGAGCAACACGAAGAAGGCAATTATGAAGAGTTCTCGACCTGAGGGCTGATTCTGATTTCTCCTGAAGGCCGATACGTTCACACGTCAATTCACCTGCTTCTTGTTGTGTGATGCAGAGAACACAGGAGCGTCCACATGCACGCATACGTTTGTGTTTCGAGCTGTACGTCTACGACAAAGTGGGACAAAGTGCACATTCACACCGTCTGAAGCCAGAGCAGAGATCAGACGAAGCGGTTCAGCTTCAAGCTGTGAGCTCACGTACAAACATCAGAGCTGTGTGCTCTACCTCCCCGCCTCTGTTACCTTATACATCAATGACCGCACCTTCTGCCAGCTGTCCATCAAACTAAAGGTTTGGGGGGTAATGGCGCCCTGGAGGTATCTCACACCCGATGATGAAAAGCTCATGTAGAAGACGGACTGAAGCTGGGGATCAATATATACCCAAACTGTGCCACACCTTTAAATAAAAAAAATCTTGAATGCACTTGGAAACGTAAGGACGTAAGGAAAGAAGGAAACGAGGAAACGACGTGAGGAAACGAGGAAACGATGTTAGGAAGGAAGGAAACGTCGTAAGGAAGGAAGAAAACGAGGAAACGACGTAAGGAAACAAGGAAACGACGTAAGGAAGGAAGGAAACGACGTGAGGAAGGAAGGAAACGACGTAAGGAAGGAAGGAAACGACGTAAGGAAGGAAGGAAACGAGGAAACAACGTGAGGAAGAAAGGAAACGATGTGAGGAAGGAAGGAAACAAGGAAATGACGGAAGGAAACGAGGAAACAACGTAAGGAAACAAGGAAACGACGTAAGGAAGGAAGGAAACGAGGAAACGACGTGAGGAAGGAAGAAAACAACGTGAGGAAAGAAGGAAACGAGGAAACGACGTAAGGAAACAAGGAAACGACGTGAGGAAGAAAGGAAACGAGGAAACAACGTGAGGAAGAAAGAAAACAACGTGAGGAAGAAAGGAAACGACGTGAGGAAGAAAGGAAAAGACGTGAGGAAGGAAGGGAACGACGTAAGGAAGGAAGGGAAAGGAGGAAACGACGTGAGGAAGGAAGGAAACGAGGAAACAACAAAAGGAAATGAGGAGACAACGTGAGGATGGAAGGAAACAACGTGAGGAAGGAAGGAAACGACACGAGGAAGGAAGGAAACGAGGAAACAACGCAAGGAAATGAGGAGACAACGTGAGGATGGAAGGAAACGACGTGAGGAAGGAAGGAAACGAGGAAACGATGTGAGGAAGGAAGAAAACGAGGAAACAACGTGAGGAAGGAAGGAAACGAGGAAACGATGTGAGGAAAAAGGAGACGCTCTTAATCCTGCATAACTTTCAGCCTTAATATAATGTGAACAGGTGAGTTGCATATAAATTCACCCTCAGTACAGTTGTCATGAACGGGGAAATTAGCTACAGAGACCAAAACTGTTTTTTGTACCAGGCTGTAAACATGTTTATTTCTGCTGTGAAACATGGGGACTTATGGAGACTGACTCACTTCTGGAGCCAGCCTCAAGTGGACGTTAGAGGAACTGCAGTTTTTGGCGTTTCCGCTTTAGTTTTACTTCACAGCCACAGACAGTCTTGTCAGACTAAAAACGAAGGATGAAAACTTAAGAGCCAGAAATGATCTCCGGTCACAAAGTGAGGAGAACTTGTAATTGTTGAGTTTTGAAACCTGAAGTAAAAAACCTGCTTGAACAGCTAGTGTTCAACATCACCAGCGACCGTAAATGAGAACATCATCTGTTTAATCAGTAAAACCCAATAAAGGATTTTCTTCCCGCGGCAGTTGAGCAAGCTCAATGACTCACGACTGATCCGGGTCCAATTCTGCTGCTCAGCACTCGAGAAGTGCGGCCCCTCGAATCATCTGTCTTTTAAGTTTAGGACCTTTCTAACTCCTCCCAACCCCAAAAGGTGGAACTTCATCTTATTTTTCTGCACTGGTGAGAGGGTCACTGAAAGTTTCATTGAGAGAAGAGAGAGAAGCTGAGAAACATGATCCACACTCACAAAAACACAAGACAGTGCCCTACGACCCGCGTCTGAAAGACTGAGGAAACATTTCCACAAAGATTCGTAAGAAATAGAAATGAGTCAGTCGTTGCCTGTTGATGCAGCTGCGAGGTTCTGGTTGGTTGTTCCTTTAATAACTATTGAATGGATTGACAAGACGTTCATGATCCCCAGAGGATGAATCCTATCGATTGTGGTAATCTTGGTGAAAAACTATTCAATGCATCATCATGGATTAACTATAAAAACGTCTATGCATTGATGCATGATGAGGGTTGTTGCTACGATACCGAGGTCCCAGGGAATCAGTCGTGCATCATGTGGGGACAGTTCAGCACCTCCCAGGGTCGTTTTCTCCGCCCCTTGTGTTTCTGCCTGTCTTGTCTGTCTCTGTGTCGCTGGGTGTGGCCTACCTGATCGCCTCACCACCTGTTCCCTTCATCCACCGATCAACCTGCTGCCGTATAAAGGACCGGCTCGTCCTCCCAGACAAGGTATGGCCCGTGTTGTTAGTCTTGTTGATTTGCTTGTGGAAACTCTGCCTATCAGCAGGGATGGGAATCGTTTGGCAGTTTATCTAACGTTTCTCTTATCAATTCCAGAAAGCACGAATTACGAATTAACTTACTCAAGTTTCTCACGTGCAGTGCGATCAGTAGTAACAATGGCACCCACTCGGTTAGAACGCTCCAAAGGCAACAAGGCGACTTGCAATCATTGCAAAGTGGAGATGACAGCGTCGGGAGGAAACACGACGAACATGCAGGAACATTTGCGCACACAACATGCAATATTTTAAAATGAATGTCGTGTTTTTGACACGCTTCAGACTGAAGTTGAATCTCAACCTAGCAGCAGCAGCAGCAGCCAGACTATGATCACCTCTGCGGTTACTACGGAAGGTAAATAACGCGCTACCTACATGTCAGCGCCATGTGCATCTTTGTAAAACATGCTGTAACAGTTCACACTAAACGAATGCCTTCTGCATTACATTTAGAAGATGACCATGACGAGTGAAAGAGAGTCTGGCAGCTGTACTAGTACTCGCTCCAGTTCACTACCTCCTCTAGATGATGCTGATCAAACTGTTTGTTCTTCTTTTTTTCCCCCAAATAAGAATCGATAAAGAATCGAATCGTTCAGCAGAATCGATAATGGAATCTGAATCGTAAAAATCAAATAAATTCCCATATCTACCTATCAGTGCTCCTGGGGATACATCACCACCACGTCCATCTCATGTCATGTCTGCAAAATTGACCCATGTCCGCTAACGTCTGCAGGGTTTATGACGTGTACTGCAAGCAGCCACCAGGTGGCGACTGAGGTGTTTTTAGGGAGCTGTCATATTGTCCCTTTTCATATAAATCCTCAAGGCTGCCAGTGTGACACTGGACTTAATCTTGTTAAGAAACACCTGAGGTTTGTCCCACTTTACATGATTTGACTTCTGCAGAAACTGAAATCTGGAATAACCTTCGACTGTTTCTGTCTCTTTTTGTTTTCGCAGTCTTCCATCACTCTACATGCTTTCGTGTAAGGTCATCTGCTAGTCCGGCACTCTGCACTGTCCTCGCTGGGTAACGTGATTCTGAAGAAGCACATAGACGAAAAAGCAAAAGCAGCCTTGGAAAAAGATGGACTCCTCATGAGCTCATGCAGGGCCGCCTCCTTTTGTTAAATCCTACTTCACACCTTGGTTTATAGAGATAAATAAATACCCCCCTGCACGGCCCGAATGTGGTGTGGCTCATCAGCAGTCCAATAAGGAATGATTATCACCGCAGGTCTTTCTCTTAAATTATTTTCACAAACGGCTTGGCACAGGAAAGACAGATTACCACGACGTCTCTTTCATGGGGGGCTGAACTGGAAATTATCTCGCTCCTCCTGATGGCCAAACACTGCCGGCTGTTGTATAGTCTATTCTCGCCCTGAAGCATCCGGCATTCAAGACAAGAAACACTGCTCGATTTTATAGAAGTTATGTTACAGATAAATAAAAATGGCAGCTATTTAAGCTTCACAACAGGAGAATAGGATTCAATAAAAAAAGGACTTTACATCATTTAATAAGTCCGAGCACTGGTTCAGAGCATTTTCCTGAGGAAGACGAGGGACGCCTCAGTTCATGCATTCTACATTAAAAAACCAAACAATGAAAACACAGAGCTCGCTTCACTCGACAGTGCAGAAATCGGAGGCTAACAGAACTCTATTCACCCACTTCCCTCGATCTCTCATCCTGCCGGTTTGAACCTGCTGCACACAGCTGCTTCATTATCCCACACACATAACTTCACACACCTACATGAATGCATGTCAAACACATGCATTCAACCAGTCAACCCACATGCACACACATAAATATTCATCGGTTAGAAGTTTATTACAGCAGAGTTAAGGTTACTGCGTGTTTTGGACCAGAACCGGAGCTGGGCAATGTAACCAAGCTCAGCAGCCTCGGTTGTCAGCAGTAATGCAATCATAACAAATACACATCACGATGGTATTGCTCTGAAACTCGGAGTGCTAAATACCAAAAATACCAATTTCTCTCTTGAGCCCTCGTCTCTAATGCTCCTCAGTCAGAACGTTTTTGGTTCTTTAGATCGTCCGTCTGAATTTCATCTCACACACTAAAATTATTTCTTTTTTTTCAGAGCGGCTCTTTCTCTGAGAAATGTTCTTGAACCTACAAAAAAAAGAAAAACTCTTTCTTTCTCGGAAACTGCTCTCGCTCATTTACAATAGCACTTCCAATATTCAAGGCCTTGAAAACAGCAGCTTATCATTGCAAATGATTTAGGTTGTTTTCGAAGTTCAGCTCCACTGACTGCTCTTGTGGGCGCAGGGCAGCATGCAGCGTTTAGCGTTACAGTGGGAGAAGATGAACAGTATTGGATCGGACTTTCTCTCAGTGCTAACGCCGGTAATTTAATAAAAGTGGCTCTGAAGTGGATTTATTTTCACAACAGATACCGAATACAGATCTGTTTAGTGTGTTTGCTAAGGAATAAAATCTATTTATCTAGCATGGTGTCTGTCCTGCATGACATTAGAACTGACAACATGAAAATAATAAAAACAGTCATATGTAATTGTAAAAAGTTATGGCAGTTGGTTGAGGCGGTTTAATGCTACAGACATATTCAAGTGATGAGATATTGTGGTAGTGATTTGTCTGTAGAAAACATGGACAGAAAAATGGGCGTAGACAGCAGAATGATGGTCAATCAAAGCGTTCACGCTCTTAATCCTGCATAACTTTAAGCCTTAATATAATGTGAAGAGGTGAGTTGTACGAGGAAATGACTTGAGGAAACGAGGAAACGATGTGAGGAAGGAAGGAAACGAGGAAATAACGTAAGGAGACGAGGAAACAATATAAGGAAGGAAGGAAACGATGTGAGGAAGGAAGGAAACAAGGAAATAACGTAAGGAGACGAGGAAACAATATAAGGAAGAAAGGAAACGATGTGAGGAAGGAAGGAAACGATGTGACGAAGGAAGGAAACAAGGTAATGATGTAAGGAAACGAGTAAACGATGTAAGGAAACGAGGAAACAACGCGAGGAAGGAAACGAGGAAACGACGTGAGGAAGGAAGGAAACGAGGAAACAACGAAAGAAAACAAGGAAACGACAGAAGGAAGGAAGGAAACAAGGAAACAACGTAAGGAAACAAGGTAATGATGTAAGGAAGGAAGGAAACAACGTAAGGAAACGAGGAAATGACGTGAGGAACGAAGGAAACGAGGAAACAAGGAAACGATGTGAGGAAGGAAGGAAACGAGGAAACGACATAAGGAAACAAGGAAACGATGTGAGGAAGGAAGGAGACGCTCTTAATCCTGCATAACTTTAAGCCTTAATATAACATGAACAGGTGAGTTGTATATAAATTCACCCTCAGTACAGTTGTCATGAACGGGGAAATTAGCTACAGAGACCAAAACTGTTTTTTGTACCAGGCTGTAAACATGTTTATTTCTGCTGTGAAACATGGGGACTTATGGAGACTGACTCACTGCTGGAGCCAGCCTCAGGTGGACGTTAGAGGAACTGCAGTTTTTGCTGCTTCCGTTTTAGTTTTACTTTACAGGCGCAGACAGAGGTTGCTGATTTGGAACAACTCGGATATATACTGTCTGCTGCAGAGAAGAAAAGTTGGTTCATGTTTTGGTCACAGCCCGGCACCACTACAGATTTAACTCTGAGTGAAGAAATAACTTTTGTTTATTTCTTTCTTTTTATTTTTCTAGACATTTTAGAGAAAAAGCTGCAGACGTGAAACGCGGCTACGGAAGAACAAAGCGGTCTATACGGTTCCTCGTAGTGCTGCTTGTTCAATTTGAAGCACTAATCACTTTTTCCATTATCCCCCCTGTTGGTGAAGGCTTCTCGAATACTGTGCTCATCTTTCATCTGATGCATGAAGATCCGAGTTGTCCCTGCATTAGGATTCAGCAGACCATTATGCACGACGTAATACTCCGAGCGGAGGAGCCGTTGTTAATGGCTCCATTGAGTGGTGCACTATGTGACTAGCGGGGACAACTTAATTATTGATCACAAAGATGAACAGTATAAGTGAGGGGGCACGATTTAATTTAAGTATGAATAGTGCCAAAATTTGTGGACGACTTTTTTTTTCAACTGGCGCTCTAAAGTGGCTGTGAACTCACCAAGGTTAGTTAAATGGTCCTGGACTGGGTCCATCCAGCCATCACATATGCATCAGATCCATCGGCGTTTCGTTTGACCTCCAACTGTCCACAATTTATTCTTCTCAGTCAAACCACTTCCTTAGCCAGCATTTAATCTTATTCATGGTCTATAATGAATCATATCTATGCTTCTCATTTCCATCCAATTTTCAGACCCTCCGTTCACTCTTCAGGTTTTTTTTTTCTTCTTCTTACCATCGGTAGTCTCTGACAGTAACCGCACTATTTTTAATCTCCCTCGGCACGAGTTTCCTGTGACTGATGCAAAGACCCCACAGTTTGTTCTCGGCTTCCCGACTGCAATTTTTTTCAGATGAGCTATTGTTTTCATTTCATCAACTGATCACACATTGGTGTATTTGCATGGGAAGCCGAGCTAACGAAGCAGCATTGACACCCTTGTACATCAAAGGTGCAAGACTGAAACGTTTTCTGATTAAAAAATACGAGAATCACTATTCAGCACTATGTCAGGATGGATTACCCGTCATGCTCTGTGCCTAAAAAGTGCTAAAAAATATTATATATAAATGTTTTTTTTTTCGTTCTCACTGCTTTAAATCGTTTGAGCAACTTCAGTCCTGATCATAATTAATTGTTATGTGGGGGCTTTGGCTTGTGCCCCCATGGGCACCTCCTCCTCCTCCTCCTCCTCCTCCTCCTCCTCACCCTCCTTCATGTCCTCACTTGAGCTGGAAGACCCATCTTCAAATTCAGGTCAAGCCTCTCTTGATGTCTCCTTCTCCGCGACCTCAGAGGACTGCAGGACAGCAGTCAGAGCGTCCTCCAGAGCACGCCGTCTCTTAATGTGTGCTGATGAAATGAGCAGCCGAGCGAGCTGCATGCACGCACAGGAGGAAGGAAGGAAACGAGGAAACAACGTGAGGAAGGAAGGAAACGAGGAAACGACGCGAGGAAGGAAGGAAACGATGTGAGGAAGCAAGGAAACGACGTGAGGAAACGAGGAAACAAGGAAACGACGTAAGGAAAGGAGGAAACGAGGAAACAAGGAAACGATGTGAGGAAGGAAGGAAACAATGTGAGGAAGGAAAGAAACGAGGAAACGGCATGAGGAAACGAGGAAACGACGCGAGGAAGGAAGGAAACGAGGAAATGACTTGAGGAAGGAAAGAAAATGAGGAAACGATGTGAGGAAAGGAGGAAATGAAGAAACGATGTGAGGAAAGGAGGAAATGAGGAAACGATGTGAGGAAAGGAGGAAATGAGGAAACGATGTGAGGAAAGGAGGAAATGAGGAAACGATGTGAGGAAAGGAGGAAATGAAGAAACGAGGTGAGGAAGGAAGGAAATGAGGAAACGATGTGAGGAAAGGAGGAAATGAGGAAACGAGGTGAGGGGGAAACGAGAAAACAAGGTGAGGAAAGGAGGAAACGATGTGAGGAAATAAGGAAATGATGTGAGGAAACAAGGAAACAACGTGAGGAAGGAAGGAAATGAGGAAACGATGTGAGGAAGGAAGGAAATGAGGAAACGATGTGAGGAAAGGAGGAAATGAGGAAACGATGTGAGGAAAGGAGGAAATGAAGAAACGAGGTGAGGAAGGAAGGAAATGAGGAAACGATGTGAGGAAAGGAGGAAATGAGGAAACGAGGTGAGGGGGAAACGAGAAAACAAGGTGAGGAAAGGAGGAAACGATGTGAGGAAATAAGGAAATGATGTGAGGAAACAAGGAAACAACGTGAGGAAGGAAGGAAATGAGGAAACGATGTGAGGAATGAGCTGCAGCTGCAGCAGCTCATTCCTCACATGGTTTCCTTTCAGTGCAGCTGAGTAAACACGCTGCACTGAAAAACAAAGTGAGAGCGTCTTTGATCTCTGACCTTTGATTGATGTCTGTGTTTGGGGCTCGGTGTTTTGATGTGTCTATTTTTAGATGATGTCATCACATTACAGGTGCAGGCGTCTGTGACCTCTGCGTGACCTTTGTTTACCTCACTCTACGTTATTTAACTCTGTCACTGTTTTCAGGCTCCTCTGACCCTTCAAACAGCAGCAGGTGTGCGTCCCGGTCCCGGCACACCTGGCCACCTGTGTTGGGAACACAGACTGTTTCAAGCCGCCCCCCCTCGAACTCCGTCTCCACTGTCCCATAAAAACATAGAATATACAGTCCGACTGTTTCAAGGTTCCCCAGAACAAACATTTTCCTTGATTTGACCCACAACACTGGCGGCTCTAAAATCCATCTCAGTGGATCTGGGTCAAATTTCAGTGTACAGAAAGTTGTAGCACCTGTGCACAAGTAAAACATTTTAAAATATTTTCATTTATGTGTTTTATTTCAGGTCACGTTAGGTTAAAAGATGCATGTTGGGTATTTTTACTGCTGTCAAATGCCAAAACAATCTGTGAGAGTTAAATATGTTTGAGTTAAGACCTACCCAGCTAATCAGCGTTTTATAACTAACTTGTCAGCTGACTATTATTATAAATGCCACACACACACACACACACACACACACACACACACATATATATATGTTTTCTATATGCGCCTCCAGTAATAAATATTTTTGTGCCTCCGGCCTGTCAGGAGGTTTGTGATCCGCTGACAGGTGCAGGCTGGCACAGGGAGCTGTCTGAGTTTGGAGATGGGGGCTTCTGGGATGACGGCGTTGAGCTGGATTCCTGTGCACGTCCTTGGGAGGTTGAGGTGTTGCGGATTGGAATGCATGTCGAGGGCGCAGGGGGGCCTGTGATGTCCTTCAGGTGGGTCAGCTCCAGTCTTTTGGAGGATTTAATGACCACGGGGGTAGCGGGGAGTGCAGTGTGGTTGTTTGATGCCTCTAAGGATCCTCCTTGGCCTGATAAAGCTTCAGTATTTTTCTACACCGAGATTTATTGTTGCTGTATGTGCAGAAGGTTTTAGTCTGCATTCAAAAACTTGGAGACGTGTCAGTTTCAGCGAGCTCGTCGAGGTCTCAGCTGCCTCGAAAACTCTCCAATCAGTGCACACAAAGCAGGCTTGTAATTCCAGCTTTGCCTCGTTGGTTCATCTCCTCACCGTGTTGACCACAGGCTTAGCAGATTTTAGTTTGTGCCTGTAAGTGAGGAGAAGATAAACCAGACAGTGACCGGAGAGTCCCAAAGCTGCACGGAGGAGAGAGTGATAGGAGTTATTTAATATGGTGTAGAAATGGTCCAGTGTGTTTTTATCCCTAGTGGGATAATAATATGCTGCCTGGATTCTGGGCTGAGGTGTGCTCTGTTAAAATCCCCAAGAACAATGAGCTGAGAGTCTGGATGTGTTTTCTCTCTGCTTGTTATCTGGACAGCCAGATGCTGTAACATCTCACTAACACACACCTGAGGTGGGATGTAAACACCCATCCGAATAAATGAGGAACACTTGGCGCGCAGAGAGGATTGCATGATTTCCTTAAAACTGGTACATCTGTACACCGACCTCTGTTAAACACATTCCACCTCCCCTCGTTTCTCCGCCGAAAGCTCTGCTACACATTCTGCTTGGAGGAGCTGGAATCCCACAGATGTATCATGGCGTCCCAGACGCGCTCTCCAAGCCAGGTTTCAGTGAAGCGCAGGGCAGGAGTCGGTGTTTGCTCCACCGAGGAGCAGCGTTTCATCCATCTCGTCGGCTGGAGGGCGGACGTTGGCCAGACGGATTGACAGGAGTGCGGTTAGAAATCCCACGCTGTCTCAGCTCAATGAGACGGCGTCTCCTGCAAATCCCACAGAGAGCTGCGACTGCTCTGAGGAGAAGCTCGGAAACACGCAGGTTCAGTGAGAAGTGAGGCCAGAGTTTGACCAGTGATTAAAGTTCGCAGGACTCATGACGCCATCTTACAACAAAACCAAAATATTCTCTTTTCATTAGAGAGCTGATGTCATTTCGTGTATAAGAAGTGATTTGAAGCTAAATAAATCAAAGTGTGATGCTGCTGTAAATTATGTAAACACATTAGTGATGTGTCGTTTAAAACTTGTCACTGGAATTTATCTGGTTAAAACTTCAGCAGTATCTGAAGTGCAAATCTATGGGGTGCCGTCTCGCTCTGAAAATAACAGCAACATTTTGTCACATTTAGCTAAAAACAATGTTTAAAAAACTGGTTTGAATTTTTTAAAAAGTCACTTTTTTTGCACATTTAGAACAATATTTGTGAACTTAGAGATATTTTAAATATTTAAATCCAAATGTTAAATGTAAAATCTAAATGCTAAATCTAAATCTTAAATGTAAATGTTAAATCTAAATCTAAATGTTGCAGCTAAATGTTAAATATATATCTAAATGTTAAATCTAAATCTAAATGTTGAAGCTAAATCTTTCGGGTGAAACTAAATATTTAGCTAAAATGCAAATTCAAATATCGGTAACCGGGAGTGCCAAAATAAAAGCTCGAGGAGGTCAGAGCGTGTTTATAACATTTCAATTTAGGTTTTATATTTAACATTTAGATTTATATTTAACATCTAGATTTAGATTTAACATTTCGATTTAGATTTACCATTTAGATTTTACATTTAACATTTGGATTTAAATATTGAAAATATCTCTAAGTTCACAAATATCGTTCTAAATGTGCAATAAAGTGACTCTAAAAAAATTCAAGCCAGTTTTTTAAACATTGTTTTTAGCTAAATGTGACAAAATGTTGCTGTTATTTTCAGAGCGAGACGCTTTACAAACGGCACCCCATACAAATCATCAAGGACGAAAAAGAAGAAAGAAAAACAACAAATAGAGGAAGATGAAGAACTAAAATGTACTCAACATTAGATATTCAAACAGGAACTAAAGGCAACAGGTCAGAACACAGGGCGGCTGAGGAGTCCAGGTAAAAAACAACAAGAAAAAATCCCATCAGCAGAAGTCTGACAACAGAAAATACAGAACCGAGACAGAGAGGAGAAAAAAAACGAACAAACAACGGACTGGAGAACAGATGACCTGACAAGTGAGAGAGGAAAAAACACACAAGGACTAATTAACTAATTAAACACACTGGAAACAGACAAGTAATTTTCACCCTAGTACACCTGAGGAAAGACTCTCTCACAGACGTGATGCATGGCTGTAGATTCAACTAGCCAGCAGTATACACAGTAGTTAAAGTGAGCTCAGCTGAAACATCTACAGCAATAAAAGGAATGAATCGGTTAATTAATACAATAACAGCAAACAGGCGTCTTTGAATGAAACATCACAGATATAGAAAAGTAGATTTTTGCAGAAGCTCAGAAAAGTTCCAGATAACTAACACTTGACGTTGCGTGTTCATAGATTGGAGTCCGCATGTCCCAGTGGAAATCGTGGCTATTTAGAAGGTTCATGTTTTGGCACAGAGCTGATTAGATCCACCCCCAGAATCTGAATTTAATTCCAGCAAGTAACCAGCGTCCCGACCTCCAACATGGCCTCCGAGCAGAAGCACGTCAAATCATAAAAAAGGTGCCGCAGCTGCAGCCAGCGTGAGAAAAAAAAAAAAAAATCACATCTTTTAAATAACATTAAATCATTTAAACCTATTCTAGTACTAAAAAGCTGAACCTGAAAATGAGCATAATGTATCTCATTTAAATGAATATTTTAACGCGGGGTGTGGACAGGCCTGACTCCTCTGAACAGAGTAAAGTGTAGGTTTGTTGCCTCGGGCTCTGCAATCAAAGCGAGTTTGAAGATACATGTGAATGTCTACGAGCCATTAGGTGCCGAGCGTCACAGGCGGCCTCACGCCCGAGGACATAAGAAAGGCAGAATTTATATCCTCTTCTAAGCACATTATTATTACCTTTCATTAATGAGCTCACTCCAACAATAACTTACACCCACAGTGAATCGATGGGACGAGTTCAACTGAAATCCTCCAGCCCCCGTCGTGATCCTCAACGCTCGTACGAACAAAGCCAGCAGTGTCGGCTGATCTCTCCATGGTGCTTCCTAAACTTTAACATTGTTGCTGCCGCGTCTTTTCCGATCACATTATTCATCATTGATCAGACGTGAAGCTGAAGCTCTGAGCGCAATCACGTGAAACCCTTGACCTCGCCGTTTGTGAGGTCCCCGATTCGACAGCTAGCCTATCAGATGGTCAAAGCTGTGATTATCATGCACGCCAGCAACACAAATAAATGTCAGAAAAAGTCAGGCTGTTCATCCCTCTCTCTCTCTCTCTCTCTCGGGCGGAGGCATCATTTACCGTGAAAAAGATTAACCGTGACTGGAGAACGTTCAAGCGTGCGAGCGCGGCAGATGTCAACTCATCAAACGCAAATTCAGGTTTTCATTAGCAGGCAGCGAGCTCTCTGCTCTGCGGCTCTCACATCTCTCCATCGCCACCTCCCATCTCAGGTGCATCGTTTAGCCCAAACCGTACAAGTTAAACATTTCTTACTGGGTAGCGTTTTGGGATTTCCCTTTTTATTTTGCACGCACAGACATTTCTTTACAGTTCCCCACGCTCACATCTGCCTTTCTCCTCTTGGAGTCATTGCAAATCTCTGTGCAGTCCCTATGAAAGAAAACTGACACTGAAATTTATGTGGATTAATATGACTGGGGGGTCGCTTTTGTATGCAATACAAGAGAAGCTGGTGGTGAATAAAAATGCATGAAAATGCTGGCATTAAATATGCCATCCTCTTCCCCTTTAGGTCCCTGGAGCTGGAGCCTCTGGCATATTCATCTTTTCACTCTGCTTCCAACAAAACTAGTCTGTTAAAAATCATCTTTCTCCAGCTAGATTTTTTAGCACGGTTTACCAGAATGCTGAAATATTCGAACAATGATTTTTTTCCTATAGAAGAATCGCTGGAATAGATAGCAGGTTGCTATTTTCTGGCATGTACAAGCAAATAATTTGACACAGTGCAATTTACTCTCTGGGAGGCCCCACAGGCATGAATCATATGAAGTACAGGGGCTATTTTATTTTTCAGTTTTCAATGCTCCTGCATGAAATATCTGCTCTGTGAGCGTCATGGCGGGTGAGGTTGTGTTACTGTAAGGAATTCAGCCTCAGCGGAGACGCCTGAAATATGCATAGAGGCATACATAGTGGATGTTCACACAGAGGGGCAAATGAGTGGAGTTAGAAATGAAATCGATGGTTCACTGAGCACAGTGGTTGATTCTCGAGTCCCCAACCTGACACCTTTCACTTCAGGTTCAGAGCTAACGAACACATCGCATGTCTGCACCTCTGCTGGTGCCGTTTGATGCTGGAGCTCGGGGAAGAAGACGATCGTAAGACAAAAGCAAAAACTGCTGGAGTTCTTTCGCAGGGATTATAAATTCTGCTTGCTGCCCGTCTGCCAGACGTGAATATGGCACATTACTGCTTTAGCCCTGTGGGTATGATCCTATATGTATGAGTCTAGAACAGGTAGCTGTCAAGTAACAGAAAACTACAAGTCCTCAGATTTAACAGCAACATACTGTACACTGCATTCCTCCACAGTATAAACAGTTTCTGATCTGGACTTTCCAAACATGGCTATCTTTGAGACCTTGTTTATCCTTATAAATATTATTTTGTTGGCTACAATTAACTTGGTTATGGTCGGGGAGCAATTCTCATCTAAGTTACAAGACGTTGTAGTGTAGGAAACACAGACTGTCTTCGCCTGGGCTGTGCAGGGTGGTCAAGGACACGCAGAAGTTGAAATAACGCGGCGGGTCCACACCCGGTAGAATTTGGAGGTCAGTCTCTGACTGAAGATCCACACAACAGCATCAACACTGACTTGGTAGGAAATGGGATGCAGACTATTTTCTGTTTCACAGTAGGAGGTTTTTGCTCAACAACAACCTGTTTCTTTGGACGTCAGCAGATGTTTAATGCAGTTTCACTGCCCTTCAGTTGAACCGCTGAGGCTACAGATCCACTTTAATATCGCAACAACAATTCTGTTCATAAAACCTTCAATCCATCCAGTTTGTCCCTCCCATAAATTAATTTCTTGTCTGTAAAGAGACTATAATAATTTCTAGTTTCCTCATCAGGGTCTGCCAGCTGACCTTCGCTATGCATCTGTTTCATCGCCTCAGTACTTGACATTGACCTCCATTACAGTTTGGATGACGCATTAGGATGAATGCGTCTTTAAAATGTTCAGGATTCTGCTACCTGAGCCAAGTGTTCACATTTCTAACTGTACATTCAGTGAGAGTAGGCGAGGTGAAGCCGTGTACGACAGTCGGTGTAGGCTCAAATGAACGATGGCAGGCTAATTGCTGAAAAAGCCGCGTGCGTGCTCCGTGCATCGGAGACGCTGATACTGTGGATTAAGCGAGTTGTCTGTGATTAATTCGACATGTAGAGATCAGACTGTTGGCAAACAATCGCACTTTATCTGCTGTGCTAAACATAACTGTTACCGATCGTCGGACTGGTCAGCACACTATTTGTGTGAGTGATTGTCCACGAGCGTAATGATAATCCATAAGGCTCGGCTTGACGTGCGGAGTTAAGCAGGATTGTCAAATAATCGATCTCACCCACGGCGACTTACTTTCGGCCAAACCGCCGCGCTGTTCCTTTTGGGATTTGTCTCTGATTTCTTCAATTGATCTGCAGGATTTTTATAGACACGCGGGCTTGACTGCTGTTGCACTTTGCTGAACTTCGTGGCAGTCGAGCTTGGCCGGCACTGCTTAATGATTTCTTTTCGTTGCATATTTATCTACCGAGATGGCTGTGTGTTTCAAAGCAGAGTGGTACTAATAGTGCATCAATAATGTATCTGGTGGCCTCACAAATGAACTGTTTGATAGACACCAGCAGAGTGACTGGGAGAGTGTGAAGGGAATTCAAGGGCCCAATTAAAACTAATAATTCAGAATATTTTTCAAGGAACATCTGTTTTGGTTCTCTTATCAATTCCTGCGACACAATAGTGATTTAGTCTGTTCATAACGCAGTCTGCTGTATTTCTTTATCACATTTAACGTATGATGAGATATTATGATCTTCATTAAAACTTAAGCCTTTTATTTCTTGATGGTGCATTCTAGGACAATCTGACATCCAGAAACTGACGACCACAAATCGATACAATCACAAGATAAAGTATGTCACGTCTGGAAAACATGCAGTGAATGTGAATGTTCTAAAAAAAAAGGATTATGTTGCTTTGATTGTTTCTTGCCATTCAGCAGCTGTCTCTCTGCAATTTTCAGGTGTCCAATTGTCCCTGAAAGCACCAACAGGAAGAGCTTTCAAAAGAGCACCTGGTTGCACCTGCATCACCATGTGACAGCAACAAGGCCTCAGGCCTGAGGAAGAGCAAATGCCAAACAAATGTTCATTGTGATGGATTTTTAATCGCTGACACCAGAGGCCACACGGACGGAAGGTAGGAAGTGTTTTTAAAAACACATGTTTTTAAAATGTGTCATTTATGATGGGATGGGCAGTTTTCCAAAGAGAAGGAGATTTATGTTAAACAATATAAGTCAGGTGATAGTGTGGGTAGGTTAAATGTTGGAGGGTTGTGGTTCAGTTCCCGGCTCCCACAGTCCAGTTGTTGTACAACAGTCACACACCGACCTCCCAGTGGCCTTGTGATCTCAGTTTGTCAATCAAAAACCAGTTCCTGCTCTTTTAAACTAAGTTTTACTTTGTGCGAGGACAAAATCAAAAGCCGCTGTCAGTGTTCAGACTTCTGACTGAAAGCTGCAGCGTTTTTTATTTATTTTATTTCTCCTGTCAGTATATGATCCCTGAGCGTGTGACGAGCTGTGTGACAGAGTGTTCAACAAGCCAAATATTCCTCTCACTAAGTGTGTGCTTCATTAAGTGCAGCAGTATTTATTTTCCTAATTTGTGTCAGGACATAGTTTTGAGTAATGCATGGTCATGGGTGGGTTTTTGACAATGCTATTCCTTCACGCATTGCTTTGCAGGGATTTAATTTGCATTGTATGAATAATGACTAATTGCTGAGGTTATGCAATGAAATTGTTAAATTATGACTTTTTTTGGTTCTGTTGTTGCGGGGGCAACATATTTAAGCATTAAATTTAATGATGTTTAATATATATTGGTAAATTAAGTAGCCACACCGTGAGTGACAGTGCCCAAACCTCACAGCAGATAAAACAAATGTTAAAATACAAAATAAAAGCATGCTGTCACAAGATGTAGAGAATGCAGAATCACCTTGAACACAGTGAAATAAGAAGTCCGGCTGCAGACATGTTTTAGCTTGATGCATGTGGTGACGGGATGACTAACAGACTCTTCAGCAACCCCACTGCAGAGCAACACTTATGCATGTAAATTACAAGACCCGCTCGAAGCGTTCAGGGCTGACAGTGACGCTCACTGTTATTCAAATGAACGCAGCTGATTACAGAGGTAAAGATGGCGGCTGCAGAACAAACCGGAGCATGAGAACAGTCAGAGAAATAAATATATTTCTCTTTCTGCTGCTTTCAGGATGATTCGGCTACATTGTGCTGAATGTAGGAAGTTGTGTGATTTACTTTTAGGTACTGGATCTTCTCTGCACTCATTTTCTTACAGTAATCTGTAAAGTCTATTGCAGCAGGCCTGACATTTTAAAACTTAATTAGTATCACTGTTGCACAGAGTGCAGCAGTAAATATTCTGCCGGTCAGTAGGAGACTGAACAAATCCACGACCCACTTTCTTCTGATTGTAACTGAATATGTTTGACTGATATCGATCATGAAGCTTTCTGTCACTCCCTAAAAGCAAATGTTTGTCCTGCTGTGTGTTATTAGAATCTCTGCTCCATCTACATATTAAACCAAATCAGATCTATGGCGTCTGTATCAAAGCACTGGTCTCGTGACGAGGCACCTGACTCTGAAGGACACATTCATAACTTCTGCTAGATTCGGGGAAGTGAGCATTTTATTGACTCCTTCCCTGCGGCTCCAGTAATTGAAGCAAGTGATATCTGGGGAGCTCGCCATCCACAACATATTGAGGAGCCCTTCGGTTTCTGTGGCGAGGCATTTTACCGTCTCATCAAAAGATGCTTTGAAGCTATTTATCAACGGCGGCATCGCTGGGGAGGTGCTTCACCTTGAGGAAACGGAGAGTAGCAGACATCCAAGGCAAACACAGGGAAGGGATCGAACAAAATGAATTCTTTTATTGGTCTGAGTCTTCTTTGCTGGATGCACTGGCTTGTGAACAAATTAATGTTCTTTCACAATTCAGTGTGTACAGCCTCCATGGCCGCTGAGAGCCGTGACAAATCTACCATCCAATAGGGCTGGAAATGTTTGAGAGGGAGTTATTATGCAGCAACAGCCTCCTTTTTTTTTGGGGAGGGAGCTTCGTCTATTCAAGGGCAGGCACAATTCATCCCGTGTATGAGGCCAGAGATGCAATAGATTTGATTTCTTGCATAGACCCGAGCGTCGTAATTCTTTTTGCGGTTTAAAGACTCCGCTTCCTGCTGGCACTATATCTTCATAGGGGTTGAATCTTTACCCAGGTTTAAGCTCGTGGTTCTTATGAAAACATGAAAGTTCCTAAATTTTCTTAGATTGAGAAATCGATGGAAGGATTGGTTCATCTGGGAATGTAGCCAGCGCTCATGACGGAGCTTTTTCTTATATTTTCAAAGAGCTACAGACTCAAAAATACCTGAAAAGCAAATTTGCTCCATGTTCACCTGTTTACATATTTCATTTTTATAGACCTGTTCATACTGAATTCTGTCAATTTACAATTATATTTATATCATATCGCCATACTTATATTTATATTGATAATTCTGCTTATACGGTTCATACTATTTATCTAGTATCTAGTTATACTATACTACTAGTATACTATTTATCTAGTTTAACTATATATATCTCCGGACTTTTCTGTTCCCGGTTGTCTTTTAGCTTGTATATATTGTATATATATATTTTGTTATTTCATATTTTATTTTATATATATATTTACATCTTCACTTATATATTTTGTATTTTATATTTCATGTTTAGTGCTGTTTGGACAGAGAGAAACGTAATTTCAATTCTCTGTATGTCTTGTACATATTGCAGTATTGACAATAAAGCCAACTTGAACTTGAGCTCGAGCTCAGGGACCAAAGCAAAGTGAGCATTCAAGAGAAAGCTGTTTGTGAAGGAGCTGACTAAAGAGCTGGAAAGTCTTTGAAGGACTGTTTCAAGGCGCCGCATGTCTCCAAACTATGATTGTGAAAGTAGTTTGTAACAGCTGAAAGGCAGCATAGTATATTATCTCTATATCTGCATATGAATGTAGAATTTATAGGCAAAGCTCCGAGACTTTGGCGCTGGAAGCATTCTGGTTTTCGATTGTATTCTGAGTAGTATTGACCAGTCGTGTTTCAGTGGGCTTTGGTTGCAGCAGCAAAAGAGGCTGGACCGCATTGTCCCAAACGCAATTTTAGAAACCATCAGTTACTGTCTGAGATCGATTTAGATTTTTCTTTTTTAAGTTATAGATCTGTTTATGGTTCACATATGATTGCACATCGCACTGCAGAGGACGTCTTAGCCACAGATATCTGTTTTCCAGATGATGCCCAGCAGGTTTTGTTGGTTGCATAATGCATGTTATAAAAATTAGGATTGTACTGGGCTGCAGATGTTTTAATTCTTTGTGTTTTGTCTTTTTACATATCTTGTGTACTCCCCCTATCTAGCATGTGTTTGTTGAAGCTGCCTGGGAAAGGAGATTTAAAAAAAAATGTTTAAGGACATGAGAGACAGACTAAGGGAAGTGTCATTTTGGACAAGAAACATAATGTTTATTACTAAGGGGAAAACCAAAAAAGGAAATCGTTAGTGGGAAGATGTCCGAGACATTTTGAATGAATTGTATAAAAACCACCTGACAGAGACTTTTTCTCTGTCACCCTCTTGTGTTAAACGCTCCTTCTTGTACAAGGATATTAAATTAAAATTAAACTTTGATACTTTGAATCCTCCTTATTCAAAGGTTCTTGTTAAAAAAATTTCATAACATAAACTGTGGTTAAAGAACGGCCTACAGTAAGTAGCACATTAGTACATTAAACCTTCTGCTTCTGCCTCTGCTGCCTCACATAACTCTACTAAACAAACTAACTCAGATGGTTGCCGAAGGAGTCGGCTGTTCTCCACGGCTTTTCGAATTCTAACAAAGTTTTCACAGTCACATTAAAAAGAAATCGTTTTTTAGATGAGCTGCTTTGTGGTCTTATCCTTTTTGTCTTGTTTTCTTGTCGCGTCAAGGTAACAGGAAAATCGAAGTGAAGTGAAAGAATTCAGCCTGGCATTGTTTCTTTGTGTCTCTTTTAATTGACCTAAAACTCAACAGCACTTGAGCCTTGTTTCCTCTCGTGAGAGTTAACAAAACTCACGTCTGTGTTAATAACTGTTCACCAAAATGCAGGGACATTCGGTTGCATCTGCATTCGTAGAATAGCCAATAGGCATCTCTCTGAATCTTATCTGTGATTGGCCAACGGCTCTCGTCATGGTAGATTTTATAAAGCTGAAAGCAGAACCGAGAGAAGGTGCAGGAGTTTATTTCTTCTCACAATATGCTGAAAGATTAAAATGGAATTTTCGCCCAATAATTCCAAAAAATACTGCCCAGCTCCTCATGTCAAAATCCAAACTTTATTTCAACCTTCATCCTTTATGTACGGTGGCCCTGGAGTGCAAAACACAACAGCAAATCGAATAACACAACAGCAAATCGAATAACACAACAGCAAATCGAATAACACAACAGCAAATCGAATAACACAACAGCAAATCGAATAACACAACAGCAAATCGAATAACACAACAGCAAATCGAATAACACAACAGCAAATCGAATAACACAACAGCAAATCGAATAACACAACAGCAAATCGAATCGAATAACACAACAGCAAATTGAATAACACAACAGCAAATTGAATAACACAACAGCAAATCGAATAACACAACAGCAAATCGAATAACACAACAGCAAATCGAATAACACAACAGCAAATCGAATCGAATAACACAACAGCAAATCGAATAACACAACAGCAAATTGAATAACACATTAGCAAATTCAATCAATAGTCACAACATATGCGCTGCTATTAAAGAATATTCTGAGGCACGACATGGATATGACGTGCATCAAAATATTCTTTAATAGCAGCGCGTACAATTCATGTCGCCGAGGGTACCTGCCCTTTCCATTTTGAATTTGCTAATGTGGTATTCAATTTGCTATTGTTTTTTGAATTTGCTGTTGTGTTATTAAATTTGCTGTTGTGTTATTCGATTTGCTGTTGTGTTTTTGAATTTGCTGTTGTGTTTTGCACTTCAGGGCCACCGTATTTATGGCTTTCCAGAAAGACGTCCAGCCATACTTGCATAAATCAGCGATCGCAGGTTTAAAGCACAGGTGGGAATCTTGCAGTAATGAACTGGATAATCAACAATACTCAACAGAAACGAGCATGTAAATGTCAGTGCAGAAGTAGCCAATTACGACACAATGAATTAATAAAAGCATCGTCAGCTTCTGTCTGGATTTAATCTTGCAGAAATTGGCTCGGCCTCCGTTTAATTTAACAGGCAGGTGTTGGAACATTCTGTGCAGGGCAGCTCGCAGAAAAGCATTCGTCACCCTGATGGATAGTTTTAATGTTGATTTGACAAATGAAGGGCTGGAGCCGAACCAAAACAAGGACGCGTGCAGCTCATCCAGGCATCTCGTCCTGCCTCTTTGTTTAGTTTCCTTTTGTGAAGCTGAATAAGAAGTCCTGTTAAATCCTGCATAGAAAACTCGAACGCTGTGATTACCCGACACATCAGAAAACAGAGTGAGACAACCCTTGGCTTGATTTCTGATTACAAGCTGATTGAGATTCAAAATATTTCTCCATGTTTTTAGCCTTGCATCTGTTACGTGTGATCATTTGTGTCCGACTGCTGCTGGAGTTGGAGGAATTGCACCATCATTGGTGCTCTCTAGATTACAGCGCCCTTCCAATGTCGGATGCATCGTCCCTGCCAATATTTTGCACGTGTGTTTGGTTTATTCGAGATTGAAGCTGAAACGATGGAGTAAACAGTGAGGTTTTTGATTGATGTCTCATATATGATAGGGCTGTATTGGGGTTTAACGTCACGCTTTGGAGGCTGCAATTCAGAGGTCAAACAACAGATGTATATATTTTTACAACCTGCTGTGAGTTTATAACAAATGTGACAGTAGAAATATCAGTGATATAAGAACATAACACTTGGGATCCTATTTTAAAAGCACACACACACACAGACAAAGTGGTAGGTTTTGGACACACGGACTGTAGGCGTCTCAAAGCACATCTTTCACGTCTATTTTGGTTCATGTAGTAGCAGCACGCGGTGCAAAAGAATATACTGTACATCGATATCGCTCTGAAACAGCCGAGCCTCAATCACACTGACACATGACAAAAGCTCGACAAATGAAGAAAGCTGGAGATAAGAAATTTGAACCGGTGTTCTTCACAGCTCTCGGTTATAGGGTACCAACATCCAAAAACACAATCAGAACACAAACCAGCCATGATGCATGAAAAACATCCCGTCAGTGTCCAGGTACAGTAGGTTTTTAGGTTGTTTTGCATGAACTGCACCTTTTTAAATGTCCCCAAAGAAGTCAGGAACCTTCTCTTTCTTCTGCTGGTGGTTTGACTTGGCCTTGTGTTTAGGATCGTTGTCATGTACAGGTGGCAGCTTTCGGGCTGATGAATTCAAATTGTGCTCCAGTATTTTCTGATAACATGCTGCATTCATCTTTCCATCAATCCATCATGTGTCACGGTGTATTTTTATCACAGGCCTTGTTGACTCCTCTCCAAACTAGAGTTGTCACGATACTAAAATGAGTAACCACGATACTATACCAGACAAAGTATCACGGTTCCGGGTAATACCGCGATACTGCGGCCTTTTTTATTATTATTATCTTTATAAACTGCAATGTATTTGTACAAGTTAGTTTGAAACAACAACGTTTGTTTTTTAAGCAAAATTAGTGTTGCCACTGACAAAGACGCCACAGCAGACTCGCTGCTCGGGCCCGGTGCTTCTGCCACGGTGAGTGTGTTGTCTCGTGTCTGGGCGAGACAGAACTTTAGCTCGTTGTTTGTTTTGAAGCGAGTTTCTATCGAAGCGGAGCTGTCTTCATGGAGTTCATGCTTGCCGGCAGAAACACGCGAACAGCCAATCAGATAACAGACGGGCGGACCCAGCGTGCAACAGCCTATCACATCCCTGGACGTCACCAGTAACAGGCAAACAGCCAATCATTCAGCAGCTGTGTAGTTCGGTTGCAGCGCATGCCATGTTTTTTTTTACGAGTGAGTAGCATGCAGTGAGAAGCCGGGAGGAGAGCAGAGGCGGCCGCTATGTAGCGGAGACTGGCACCGGTAGTATAGTAATCCACGGTAGTACCGTCGTGTAAAATTTCTAGTATAGTAGCGACGGGTATGATTTGGTACCGCGGGGTACCGGGTATACCGTGGGTATCGTGCAACTCTACTCCAAACATGGCATTTAGGGGTGGAGCAATTCGTCGACGTCATCGATTACGTAAATACGTTGACGCATAAAACGTGGTCGCGTGGTCACGTCAGCTGCTCCAATATTTTCAAGTGCGCCCTTATTGCCGACTTTATGTCAACTACTTTGAGAAAACCGGGAAAGTCAGCGCGAGCTTACTGCAGCGTGTGGACACTTCCGGTTTTCAAAATAAAACGTGTGTTAAATGTATTAAACGTTTATTTATAAAATATGAAGAATGGTAAAAATTTGATTTTAAAAAAAGTGTCTCATAAGCCAAGTATGATCCTGCACTGCTTCAATGCTCATGTGTACATTATGAAATATATAAAAAAATGTATAAAAAATATGACAAGTGCTATAAAGAGTGTGTGTCGTGAAGGCAGCTATTTTTTGGTGCATACATTTCATCTTGTTACTTTTGAAACAAAGGTTTTTCAAGAGATGTGTTTGAATAGAATCTTGAAATATTAAGAAGACATGCTTTTGCTTTTTATTTGGGTAAATTCATTGTCATTAATCAAGTAATTAAAAATCATTGTTAGAATAATTGATAAAAAATAATCGTTAGATGCAGCCCTAATAGCATTTGTGGTAAAGTTCAATTATGGTAATAATTATAAAAAATGTTGATACTAAATGGCTTCTTCTGGCCACTATCTCTAAATAAAAGAAAGATTTGCATCCTGATCAGTCATATCTGTATTTATTTATTCACTGTTCTATGTATGCATATAAAATAGAAAAGATGTAGAGCGCAGGTACCCACACATCCTGTACCATGCTATATGCTACAACAAAACATCTGCTGCAGTATAATTTCCTCATCACCTGCTTTTATGGCTGGAAAAAGAATGTGATCTGGGTCACTTACTGTAATTGTAACACTTTCTCCATCTTGGAGTCACTGAATATCCGAGTAGGTCAATGCATATTAACAAAAAAAAGTGTTTTCCAAGGCCGGAGTTGTCAGCTTCTGGCCACCCAGATTAATAGTGGTAATTTCAGGGGCAGTAAAAATGTCCCATGTTGTCCCATAGCTGTACACATCCAAGTGTAATTATCATGCAAGCCTGCAGTAGCTGCTCTATATGATCATCCCTTGCATGATCGGCTGCATGTATATGTTTGGATATCTGGTTCATTATTATAAGTTTACGTTCCCCACAGGAGGAAGCTTTAATATTTATTTGATCATAGCGAATGTGTGGACATGTAACACTTTCATTCCTGAATGTCCTGTAGGGCCCAGTTAACATTATGGGGGTGTTTGCTCTAGTTCAGAGCTAATTTGTTTGAACAGTGGGTATGCCAGGCCCTTAATCCCCCTCAAAATGCTCTGGATTTACTCCATGTCCTAGTTTTATCAGTTGAGTGCAGTCCATGCAACCGTCTTCCTTCTTAGTACATGTTTGTACAGCGTGTGGAGGAAAGCGGCAACATTCATTCACCGCGTCATATTAGCACACGTCGGGTCCAGATGTGGAAAGTACTGCCAGAAAGTGGAGCGAAGGTTCAGCAGCAGCAAAGTTATTGGTGCAGTAATTATCCAAGAAGCAATAAGTTTGGATTTTACTGCCTCGAGCATGAGCATAATCTATCTGGTGGATGTTATGAAGATTGTTTATCAGTGAGTCAACAGTTTTACACTTTTACCTGCACGTGCACATCGTCACAGGTGAAATGACAGAATGTGTCACACCGCAGTGAGGTCAAGCTGGGTTTTTGTCCTGTCTTGTCATTTCCTGTATTATTTTGAAAGATAACTTTCCTCTTGTTTAAGGTCACTTGCTCTTCCTCATGTGTCACCGGTCTGATTGTTTCCACCTGTTCCCGATTACCTGGTGTATATATTGTCTGCGTCTCCCTTTGTCCCGTGCCAAAGTGTTTCGTCTCGTGCAGCGATCACCCAAGCCTTTTTTCATAGCCCATAGCCTTAGCATTATAGCTCTTGTGTCTTTTGTTTTCCTTCCTTGTTAGAGTGATTTTTTTGTTGTACTTCGTAGTCTAGTCTTTTGGTTTCTTTGTCTTTAGCCTAGTGTTTTTTCAGCCTCATTGCAGCGCTTTAAATTCATGTTTCATAGCCTTTTGTTTTTCCTCGTTGTGAGCAATTTTGATTTTGTTAATTTTTTGATAATAAGATAATGAGTTTTTTCCTCCTTGGAGTGATTTTTTTTTTTTTTGTTTCACCTAGTTTAGGCCTTGTTTCGTAGCCTCACTCTTTTCGAGGGTGTTGTAGATCTGAATAAAACAGCTCTCTGCGTACTCTGAGTCCTCCTTGAGTCCCGGCCTGACAGAATGAGCATTAAGTCTGAAAAGAGGCCGTCGGTTGTTTCAGGTCGCGGTGAGACGGTGAAACATGATCCGGGCTTATCACCTGCCACAACACTGCACAGCGATTTATGAAACAACGAGACGGGAATTTATGGAACGTAAAGTTATCGTTTTTATCTGCTTTCATCTTGTTTCTTACCAACAGTCATCATTGTTTTCTTCTAACCTGAAACAACCTGAACCAAACCTTAGTATAAAGAATGTTTTAGAATGCACAAGTAAGCTTGGATGATTTATTTCTTTATTTGTTTGACATACATCATTACATACATACATACATACATACATGTTTCATGTTTTCATTTCACTGACCACGTGACGTTTCACTGATTGAATCTCTGCGTCTTCGCAGAAAATCTGAATGGATGTTTGGACAAATCCAATGAGTACGCTTCTAAAACTAATCCGAATGTTTCTTCCGGTATGTGCCTGGCGAGACAATAATTTACAGTTCATGTCTAAAGCTATATTCTTAACATCAAAAGTAATGTCAAAACAACCCCCCACGCCGAACACTTGAACCTATATTTATGTGTTGCAGACCAAACTGATTGCACGGCGCTCTACAGCCGAGTCCATTTGAAAATAGAGGCAGAAGAGCTGGGAAGCTTCAATTAATTAGGCCCATTCATTCCACTGAATGAAGCTCCTTAATAAGCTTTTAAAATGGGTTCAATTATAACCGAGCTTCAAATCTAATTTCATGTGCTCACGTGGGTTTGCGGAACGAAAGGTTAAAATGTTGTGAATTACAGGAAAATTAAAACTAGTTATTAAATAGAAACATTTTTTTTTAACAAGGACATGCTTGAAATGTGATGTTTTGAACATGAACTTCAATATAAGTACCGCCAAAAAAATAAATAAAAATATGAATGCCTACTGATGACTGCAGCCTTGAAACACCCAGGGTTTCATCAGGCTGTATTAATGCGAGGCTTGAGGACATCTTTCAGGGTTAGCGCTCGACCCTGGCGAGCTGCGGATGGATGCTATAAAGGAACAAAAACAAGGCGGCAGAGGTAATAATTTAACGTTGAGAATAGATTCTCACGTTATTCATCAGCTGAATGCTCTCTGAGTATCACTAACCCGCTGCAGAATCTAGTAAATCGAGTCATAGAATTGTAGATGGAAACTCTTCAGCGTTCCTGCTCTGCACACGACTACGAGCTGCATCGATGGAAAAGCTGCTTGTGATTGTGATTCTCCCTCTAACAATCACTATTGTTACAGAGAGTCTGTGGTTCTCAATCACGGGAGTATAGTGATCGTGCAGTTAGAATAACGGCTGTTACATATTTAATGAGCTACTCCTGGAGAAGACTTTTTTTTGTATCTCATTCTGCAGCCGTTGCACACTAGCTGTTTGAAATCATCCCATAGACAGTTGCATGTCAACTATTGTGCACCAGTTCCATTCACATATCGAATGCTCTGCACAAGCTCACAATGACGACATGCATTATGAGTTATAATGCACTATGAGAGTCAGGAGATTCATTCTGAGGTCCAGATTCAATGCCGTTCATACGGTGGCCGGGAACCCTCAATGCTGCAAATAAAAGAAACGCTGCAAACAAAAAGAAACAACGCTGCAAACAAAAAGAAACGCTGCTGCAAATAAAAAAGAAGCGCTGTTTCTTTTATTTGCAGCATTAAGGGTTCCTGGCCACCGCACGTTCACCATCTGGGTACGATACAAACTTAAAACACTCAGCACTGCACACTGATTACCTTTGAATGAACTCTCTGTGGTGACACGGGCAGTTTATCTTTATTAGGAGTTGCATAACAGTGCGTGCTAAACTCTATGAAGGACCATTTAGTCCTGTTGTACCTGTAGCACAGCACCTGTGTACACATTACCTCCAACTCAAATCATCGACTATGCATGAGCTCATTATGATCTGTCGGCCTTCAGAGTTTTCTTATGAGTTATACAAAGCATTCATGTCTTTGGAAGCGCGTTCAGTCCCGATGTATTTATAACCCGAGCTCTAATGAGAACAATCTCCTTTCAGACTTTATGCATGTAGGATTTAGTGGCATCAAGATGAAACTGCAGCAACCCCCTGACCTCATCCTTCCTTCCAAGGGCGTAGATAAGAAGCAGAGAAACTCGAGTTTGGTTTGTTCGTTCTGGACTAATTTAGAAAGTCGGTGGTTCCAATGGTGGCAAAGATGACCTGCAGCGCCTGTAGATAAAATTCTAAGGTAACAAAAACACTAATGGAAACATAGCTGTGCATATTATATTACATTTCTGCTATATTCTCTGAATAGAAGCTCCTAAATGTGACAAACTCAACGTTTTAATGCTGTAGTGTTCTAAACGCTCCATTAACTCAGCCAGTACATTAAGGTCAATGGATTTTCACATGATTACAAAATTCATCCCTAAAATCTGATCAGCTAGCATCAGCACCAAAGCTTCCCCGGTTATTTTTGTGGCATCAATATAGCACTTCCTACTGAGACTGATGTCAGTTTAACCTCATTGCAATGGGAATTTTCTTATTTTCAAGTTCTGAATTCATATCTGTGGCTGAGCACAGTGAGAAAATTCAAATTATTTCACTTTTAAAGGTTAGATTTATCCATGCCACAAATGAAAAGTTAAATCTTTTTCAAATGCAGCTGGATTCCAAGATCCTTTGTGGCATCGTGGTGGATATCGGACGAGGATATCTGAAATTCTGGGTGGATACTTGGCTAAAATATGTTTTACCATCCGCGGTAACAAACGTTCACAGCCTTTGTTGCAGAAGAATGAATGAAAGAAGTCTGTAGTCGGCTCCTTTCCTTCATTCATAACAGTTTGAAAGGCGACAGACAGCTGTCAAAGCAGACGGCGGCATTACAACATCCCAAGAAAACTTCTCAGTTTTCTCCAAATATCGCCAAATAAATTTTCCACGCTGTCGTCCTCCTCAAAGCTCCACTGTCCTGTGTGGAACCATCAGACTAAACTCCCGCAGTGTCACCTGGAGACGTTGTGGTTAATTAGCGTAATCACTGAAAATTGGGTGACAGTTCTGCACAAATGATATTTATTAATACAATAAAATATTTAATTTGAATGCGCAGAAAGTCTCAGTTATGTATCAGCACAGCTCACAGCTTCTCAGTCTCTGTGTTGTTGGAGAAGATGGAGAATGCTGAACTTGAATCTCTGAACCGTTTTCCACGTGATGGAGACACGTATGGAGAGTATGATAGAGAGAGACACATTAAAGGTCACCACACTGACTCACAGTCGTGATCGTTTAGAACATGCGTTCTAAATTTTAACAAAGGAAACGTGAAACATGGTGCAAGGCAAAAATAATCATCACGTTCAGCAGAGAGAGGATGAAAGTTGATGCACTCGCTCCACGGCGCTGCAATTAAATCCCCACAGGTGCTACCTCTACATGCAAATCCATCTATCTGCTCTAATTTTATTCAGAGTTAAGTGTGAGTCATTTATTTTATTGTGTATGTGAACACTTTAACATTGTACCAGGAGGCGATGAAAAGTAGAATCAGTTTGAAATGTTGCCTTGTTTTAGTTTCCCTGCACTGCTTTTATAAAATCCTTATTGACTTTGAAACATGTTACAATAAATATATTTAATATCAAAAATCCTTCACCTGTTGGCTCCCATTGAACTATTCTGGTGTGCTGATCCACTAAAGAGAAAGTGACTCAACCTCTGCAGCTCCTGACCACAGAGGCATAAATACGAGGAAATAACATGTGAACTCTTCTTTCTCCTGACTGAATAACCTTTTCTTAATAATAGATGACACCTTGTGCACTGCGATGTGTGCGTATTATTAAAAACGACTTATTTTTGTGAATGTGGAGATTCCTCAAATAACTTTGTGCTGGGTTCTCAAACATATTCATGAAAGAGGCTGCAATGATTTTCAACATTCTCCAAGAAAATAACTCAAAATTTAAAATGATGCGACCGAACTGGATCCTTTCCATATTAAGATCTAACTTTATTGATACCCAGAGGAGGAATTCAGCTGTTGTAGCTGCACAAAGACGAAAGAACGTGCAGATATATTTAAATTCAACGTGCATTGTGGGACTGAACATGCCATCAGCCTATGTGAGGCTGCGGCTTATGCTGATGGCGAATAAACATGAGGTGCACAGAGATATCGACCTGCAGTAAATACAATATGAGGGAGTCTGCTGTTACATGAGCAAACCTTAACTACAATCAGTGCTGTGTCTGTGTCAGGGATGCACAGACACTGTCACCGTCTCTACACAACAATGAACAGTCACAGTGGAGACAAACTGTAAAATCAGTCATGCTCCAACAACAAATCCTGATTTTTGGTTTGAAATTTTCTCTGTATGAGCGAAACTAAAAATGTGGATGCCTACAGAGAACAACAAATGACGACAGACTGCAGGACCCGTGTAGTAATTATGCCGTTTTTCTCAGTCGTGATTTGCCACCAAAATGCAACATTGGACACGATGCATTAGAAACAATTAGAAACCTGCTACGTCAGGTGTGCCTTCAGCTCCGCCCACACTCTGGGGTTTTATTATGCATGTTTCCTTCGTTGTATGATTTGGAAGGAGAAGGAGTTGATGAAATGGGTCTGCTCGTATCCAGCAGCAGCTCATCATTGGCAGGCTGGAGTAGAAAGCAAACTTTCCCAAGTGCATGGCTATAAAAGGCTCTGCACTGTCATCCAAGACTGGAAAACCAACATAATAGAAGTAATGTCAGGTTATATATCTGATGGTGGACCAACCTATTCAACGAGGCACAAAGGAGCCTAGTATTTATTCATTCTTTTTACAATTGTTACCCTGTAATTACTCTATAACAACCAGTGACGCTGTGTAATTAGTGGACAGACCTTTCAGTGTGTGAAAGCTGCATTCTTTCTAACGGCCAGCAGGGGGTTGGCTGCAGACCCGCTCTGTGCTTATATGCAAATCTGATCACGTCTGGCTCAGCCATGGTGCGGCACTTAAAATGGTTGTTGACCAAGCCGATTGGTAACATCATGGCGGTTTATGCACTGTAACAAGGTATGCATGCATCATTCCTTTATCCTAAAGAATATTTATTTATTTATTTATTTATTTATTTATTTCCACCCCAAATGAAAAGTTTCTTCATCTTCATAAACCAAAAAGTTTCCGAGCTGGGACTTTAGCGTCCTCTGGAAACACGTCATAGTTTTGTATATTTTTATATCTGCAGTGCATTTTTTTTTCAAATGCTGCACACGTGTTCTCAGATTGATTCGTTTGTGTTTGCTTCAGTTGCACTGAGCGCTCTCAGCTGCCTGTTCATACAACACATGCTGCACACACGTGGATACCTGGAGGCCTGTAACTCACGGTGACATTTGGATTTTAAACCCAAAGAACGAGAGCGATGTCCTTTCAGATGTTTTCATGTTGTAGAAAATTCTTGCTTGTCCTTCAACAGTAGTGCAACAACAACTGGGTTTGATTCTCACAGTCGTACTTTATGTCGCAGGATGCACCAGCGTAGGTAAATCGGTTACTGGCTCTCATGACGACCACTGTGAGCGCAATGAGCCGTGATTTATTTTTTGTCTTTGGAAGGCAGAGGAAGAGGCTCCACAGACTGTATAATGTGCTGCACAGGTTATGCAGTGCAGGGGAACACACACCTGTAACTCACAGAGGCACCAGCTCGACCCGGCATCAATGCAGCATGGATTTATTTTCAACAGAAATGTATCTACATCGAAAACGGAGGCCGCACTCACTCACATGCATGTTTATTGAAAATGTAAAATAGATGGTGCGGTGCTACTCTTTCTTTGGGATCCCTCCTGCTGTGGCAATTCGGATGAACAGCGTGGCACGCCCATCAACATGATAACATGCAGGGAGCAATGCAAATAATCTCTGCGATGGAAATTATTGAGGAATAAAGAGCACAGAGGAGAATCAGAGCTCACAGGTAGAAGAAGAAGAAGTAAAGAGGACGTCTGCACACGCTGAAATACACGACAGGTGTCAAACACAGCAGAGCATGGCTCGTGACTTTGAGTGACCTAACAACATCGATTATTTTAACATAATATGAGGCCGACGCTTTAACCTGCAAGAAGGACGATGGACTGTCCCTGAGGATAGAAACATAACCAACAACACCAAGTCCTGGCGTCAGTCATGTGCAATGACATGAAGAGTTAGAAAAACCTCCGTGCTGTGCAGGTGCTTCCAGCCACTCGACAGTCACACTGTGGAGAAAACAAAATGCTAATTCAACACACTTTAAATGATGGATTACCTCTGTGAACTGTTTGTACAGACGTGAATACATTCTGGATAAATTCATGGATTTGTGGACGAGTTTAGAACTTTTATTTTATGAGCAACAGAAAAATCTGGTTGCTATTTATTTTCAGTGTTGGGCACATTACTTTGAAAAAGTAATTAGTTACAGTTACTAGTTACTTACCCAAAAAAGTAACTGAGTTAGTAACTGAGTTACTACACTATAAAAGTAACTAGTTACCCAGGAAAGTAACTAATGCGTTACTTTTTTAAGTAAAAAAATGCCAAATAATTTGGAGTAAAGCAAACAACAGATACCCATACAGGTTTTAATGTATTGCACCTCAACGCAATTACAACTGAACTTCAAGCATTTTCTTTACTTACAAATGTAAGCAGTTAAACAATATGACATGTTTTACACTTGACATGCTGCAAATTAAAACAAACTTTCAATGGCAGCATGTTTTCAACCACATACCCCCCTATAATTTTATTGAGTTCTTGCTGTGTGGTAAGTTTTGGGGTAGAAGCTGAAGCAGAAAAATCCAGCCTTCCTTGTTAGCTAGCTTGCCTTTATCGTGGGGCATGCCGGTGGCCACTAGCTTAACAGACGCGTGTGCAGTCGAGAGATGCTTCATTAAATTCGAGTTGCTTACATTTGACGTGGACAAAGTCTTTGGTCTTAGACACAGTGTGCATGTAACATGTACATTTTTACCTTTTACCTCGACGAGGTTAAAATACTGCCTATACTTCCACCGTGAAAACGCTGTCTTAGACTCAGCCTCGGGACTCGCCATCTCATCTGACATGCTGTGTGTGTGTGTGTGCGTGTGTGTGTGTGTGTGCGCGCGCGCTACGACCGTGTGTTGGTTTGTGTGTATACCCGCCCACCGGGTGTCTCTGGTTGGCTCAACATGAAATCTCTGCTTTAGCCAATTACGTATCCTTACCAAAGGGAGAAAAAAAGGCATGCCTGTATGCGAGTTGAGTGAGGTGCCAGATTCTAAACGAGTAGGTTGGTTCAGTAACGCGAGGTAACGGCGTGTTGGTACCGGTAACGGCGTTACAACGATAGATGAAGTAACTCGTTAGATTACCTGTTACTGAAAAAAGTAACGCCGTTAGTAACGGCGTTTATTTCAACGCCGTTATTCCCATCACTGTTTATTTTTTCCCTCTGCTCTTTTTAAAGACGTCGTAAGTATTTACTCGTTATTAATATCCTGCTGAAAAGTCGACAGACTGAAGAATATTTCAGCGTGCTTCTCAATTCAGTTTCACATTTAATCCTAAAGAAATAATTATAGTGCGATGTATTCCTGTGAGCTCTTACTTAAACTCAATAATTAATATCAGCTCCAAATTTCCTCAGCCGCTTAGAGTCGATCTTATTTTGACTCGTGTCCATAAACTTAATGTGATCATGATGCAACTTTAAAGGTGATGTATTTAAATATTAACTAACAACGTCATAAAAGATCGTAACTCGGGACCTGCTCCATGATTTTCACTGTTCGATCCAGAACTCAGCTGACTTCTTGGCATATTATATCGTGTATTGTATCATGTGTATCCACGCCTTGGTTTGTGACCATGTGCTGGTGCTGGACTGGGATCCTCGTGGACTGGGTGCTGCTCTGGTGGATCCACAACCTTCTTCTTCTTCAGGGTAGTGAACCACCTGTTGTATGTTCAGCTAAACCAACCATCGTGGGGCCTTGTGGTCTTGTTGGGTGCTGTTTCCTGTACCAGGATCTGAAGGGACACCTTGAATTTGATTTAGGCGTCTGAGGTGAAACGCTCTCTGTCTCAGACTCGATATGCAGCGTCCAGGTCAGGCCCACCAAGGTACTCAAGCTGTCAGCTCTCTCCACAGAGGACCCGTCGATATGAAGGGGGCGTAATTCCTCCGAGTCCACTATCATCTCCTCATCTCCTCCTTCAGTCTCGCTGTCGTCCAGGAAGGAAGATGGACGTCTTGACCCCAGCGGGTCGGGTTCTGTTTATTCTCTTATTGTTTTCAGGGATCAGCTGTCAGTAAATTCCAACAGCAAGGCTTCTCATTTTCAAAAATCTTCCTTGCTGTGTTCTCAGATCAGACTGTGTGCTTGCAGACTTTAAAGAACAACAGGTGATCAGGAGGTCACCTGCAGACAGGTGAGCTGCTGCACGCTCTGATTGGCCAGGTGACCTGCAGACAGGTGAGCTGCTGCACGATCTGATTGGCTCTGTGAGTCTTGTTTCAGTTCAGCTGTTGGATGAAGATGAATCTTCCACATTGATGAAGCTGCAGCTCCTCTCACAGCTTCAAGCTCGCTGCACGCAGCAGGGTCCGGACAGGACGTCGGTCCTTTTCTGCCCCCTTCAAATTAAAAGCATGCGGATTAAAGCCGATGTGTGTGTTTTACTCTAAAGCACGAGCAAACCGGATGCGGTGCTCTTCAGTTGCGCGTGCTTGCCTCGTGCGCCGCTGCCAATGAGCTCGCGGCTGAAGGAGGGACTCCGCCGCGCTGCGTTGGTGGATGCTGCACATGCAGACCGGAGCACCGGGCACTGAAGGAAAAGCACTTTTCGGGATTTTCTCACACTCACAGGCTTTTTTCCTCCGTTTGTCCACACGCAGCAGACAGAACCCAGCGAGAAGCATGAAGAACCCGCTGTACTGGGCTGTGCTGGTCGGGATGACCGTCCTGCTGATGGAGCAAGGTAAGTGATGGATTTAGTCTTTCTTGGAGCACTTGTTATCGCCGTCTCTGACTCCGGTTTGTCCGGTTTGTCGGTTTATCTCTCGCCGTTAACGGGTGTCGCCTGTCGGCGTGTCCTCGCACCTCTGACATGTCATCCATAAGCTGCAGCTTAAATGAAGCGATTAGTGAAGAGCAGCTGATCCGTCACCGGCTGGACTCTGCAAGTATCCGAGTACTTTGTGTTGCTGTGTTTTTCCGTCAGGCTGCAGCTTTTTCTCCAAAGTTTCATCCTGATTCTCATCAGCAGCTTTTTGCACTTTAAAAGCAGAAGTCCTGATTCTCCGTGCAGGCTGCAGACCCGCACTCACGCTGATTTTTATTCTCATGCACCTGCATCAAACTGAACTGAGCCCTGTTGTGATTTTCTTTTTTTTCTTGTTCGTCTTTGCGCTTTTGTGGCCGCGGATCAGCCTGACGCACGGACGCGCGCACGGTGGAGGTCTTTGCCGCAAAGTTGATTAAGTATTAGTTGTTAATCCACATTGACTGCGTGCTCAGGTCATCCAAGTTAAGCCGTGGATTCTCCCGGCAGGCAAGTTGGCTTTGCTGGAGGAGAGAGAGAGAGAGAGAGACAGAGAGAGAGAGTCTTTCTGACCTTGTTTATGCCTGAATTAAAAATTCAATCCAATAACCACATTGTGGCTTTAACCAGCATGTGAACAGAGGGCACCTGAACAAAATGAAAACTTCACCTTTATAATCTTTAATCAACCTATCGTGTGTTTCCTCAGGCAGCCTGTAATAAGACAGAGACTGAGAGAAAGATTGATGCCATTAAATCAGCCGCGTCCTCTGATAATGACCCTTGTAGTCAAGAAGTGAACAGATAAATAAATAAGAAAGCCGAGGACACGAGGGAAGGAATGAAGAGGATAAATCAGTGGAGTCGGTGGAGGTTGGAAGGATGGATCGGGCATTTTTCCTCATCAGCTCTCCACACCTCGCTGTTCTGTTTGGCCGGCAGCCTCGTTTGATCTTCCTCCACGTCTTCAGCTGCACAAAACGCCAGAACTCCACGATCCAAAGTCCTGCCGTGCACGTGAGGAGTCCAGACTCCTGCACAGAAGGAATGAAATATATGAATATTTCATAAAAGTTGCAGGTTAAACCGCCTCGATGATTTGTTGTTTCCCAGTTAGAGAACGCTTTGATCTGAAACAACACTTTTTATTGCTGTCCAATCTCAGACGAAGCTTGTGCAGCTGAACTTTTTATCACACGAGGCCCTGAGAGCGCAGACACTTTGCACTTTTCAACCTAATTACTTATGTGAGATACGTCAGCGTTGAGAAAAAATGGAATTAATGGAGTGACTCCTTGCTCCGCGTGCTTCAGTAGACCACAGAGAGCTGTTTGCATCCATGCTTATTGGAATTCGGCACAAACTGTCACTGGTAATGTTGCAAAAGAAACATAGTCATTATTCTGCAGGCGAGAAACGGTGCCAAGTGGAAGAAAAGCAGCGTGTACGTGACAGCGCTTTAAAAAATACACAAATTATCCCTGGGACAGGCGTCGCGAGATAACGCTTTGTTTCATGCTTTTAATACACCTGCAAAAACTCCAACCCCTCCTCCCGTTTCAAGTCCAATCCGTTCTCCAGGCGACATCAAAATTCTGCATTTGCATTTCAGCAGATCTCTTGCAGAATCAGACGTCAGATCAGATAAAATTTGAAATGAACCCCACAGGGAAACTGGGTCAACAGAACAGGGCACAGATGATAGGATGGATAAGTCCAATATAGATAATATTTGAAAAGATAAACATACAACTCATTTATTATCCTCCACATGTTTTTTTTGTTTAGTGTTCTGCAAACACCTTTTTGAATTATTACAGTTTGTAACGTTGGACTAATTCAGTCGAGACATCTCGGAGACGCCGGCCTGACCTTTTAAGAATGTTACCTGCAGAGTTAATGTTGATTAGCGCTCGCGGTGTTTGTCATTTTAACGATCAAAAGCATCGGCCAGAGGCAGAAGGTTTGTCGAGATGTTCTGGGTCATTTTCAGGTATCCGATCCAGAAGAAAACCAGCTAATCCGGATCAGTCACTGTTTCTATACTCCAAGTAAATATGTGACTTCCTTTCAGCTCATTACTCAGTTTGTATCAATATGGGTTTAGCTGTCATCATTGTTTAAACGTGCAGGACTGTGGCTCTATTTTTAAAAGTAGCACTTTCAGTCGCTCGTCTTCTGGTCTGATCTGATTAGAATCACGCATGGAAGCAGCTCGTGCACATCGAGAGGAATAAAAAAGATTTTGGCTGGTATACAGATGTGCGAGGGAGATAATGCAGGAAGGACCCCGCAGGTCAGAGCTGGAGTCGGGGTTGGGGTGGATGTTAGAGATGCAGAGGGCAGATCACAGGAGCAGAGAGAAACGATCCGGAGCGATTGATGGAGACAGAAGGAGGCACCTGGGCTGAAGTGCTCTACTAGTCGGCTGGCGGAGGCTGCAGCCAGTGTGGCAGGGAGCACTGTACATCTGGATGGCAGTCGACACAAATAAGTGCTTGAAGCGCTCCTCGGTTGCACCTCGAGGGGGGAGGATGAGCCCAGGGCTGAAATTGCTGTGGGGCTGCGTCAGCTCACGGGAGAGCGGGTGGGAGGGCTCGTCCAAAATGAAGTATCAGTTTGTGTGTTGATGTGTTTTGCAGCACACTTTTCTTTTTCAGTTTTTTCGTTGTGTAGCAGGAAACAAACAGACGTCACGGTGCCATGTGCACTGAGGAAATGTGTGAATGTTTGGAGCCAGGCGTTGACGTGTTGCTCCGTGTAATCAATCATGGATTATAATTGTGCGACATGTTGGCTGCATTAATGTAACAACATTTCCTTCTTCGTTATTAGTTCTCATATTTTGGAGTGCCTGCTTTCGCCTCCGCGTCTGATCTGTTTGAATATGTCAAGGTCAACTTCACTAATTGCTGTCTTATATTATTTTCCACCGTCTCACATGTTCGTTGCACGTTTGTGTGCGTTGAGTCAGGCTGACTGACGTACAGACTGTGCTCACATCTTTTCATGTTCTCTGTAAGGTGATGCAGCTCAAACAAAGAATACTGCAGCTGCTCCTCTGTTTCCGTCAGTGAATATGTAAGAAGACTGTGAACTTCAGCTGTGAAATCCACAGTGATTTTACTGTGTTTGAGCCCAGTGGATTACTGTAAACAGTAGTACACAGTGTACTCAGGCAAAAACTGCAGTAATTGTAGAGTTATTATAATGTACTGTAGAGTTACTTGTCAACAGCTGCCAGTGGTTTTGCAGTGCAACTTTTCGGGTGCAGCTGAAGCCCGACAGCGGATCATCACTCCAACATGTGAAGGGTAGGTGGGAAACAATCAAACGCTGACATCGGTGGGCGAGAAGGAAAAAAAGCAAGAAAACAACAGTGGAGATCAGAGTGAGAGCTTCCAGAATGTCCCAGAAGAAGCAGCACATGTTGTGCGTTTGTGTTTTTTAACAGCGTTTCTTTCTGGAGTATTAATCCAGCTTAAGATAAACGCTGGTAATGAGGCGGCCTCATTGTCTGAGCGGGCTGCCTCCCTCCCTCTCTCTCTCTGTATGTGGCTGGGAGAAGACAGTGCTGTCTGTGTTGCCAGGATGCAGCACAAACTCTTGTGTTTTTTTTGGCCGAGACCCTTGCAGGCCTGTGTATTGTGCCCTTGTCCTTCCTCCGTCAGCCCGTGTCAGCCAAAGGCGAGAATTATAGCTGGTTAGATCGAAATTTGGAGCAACAGCTGGTATTGGATGACCGGCTAGGAGAGCAGAGATGGATAGGGGGTGGCGTTGGTGTTATGGGAAGCTGTGGCGTGCTCGTTGTATGCAGCCTTTTGTTAAAGACATTGAGATCATTGTTGATGGGTAGAGTCTGTTCTCTCCTTATCGCGGGGCTACAGCTACTCAGTGGGGATCTGGAGGCAAAAGAGGCCGAGCATGCTGCTGTAAAGAAAAATGTCTTTGTCCGTCTCCCACGGCACGGTCCACACGAAGGGAGGGAGAGAGAGCGAGAGCGTGCAGATGGCCGACAGTGGCAGGTAGATTTTGCCACCTGTGTACAGTGGCGTGATATCAAAACATGATGAATTAATGTCATGTAAAAACGGCTCTGAGGCGTTATTAAAGCCAGGTGGCTTCTCAGCCGGAAAGCAAGAATTCGCCCTCAGACACTGCGACACACACACACACACACACACACACACACACACACACACACACACACACACACACACACACACACACACACACACACACACACACGCACACACTGACCTGTGTGAATGCATTTTGACGCAGCGTCCGTCTACCTGTGCTCCAGGTAGTGATGCACCGTCTCTTGGGGATGAACTTCCGAGCGTGGTGAGGTCAGGATGTCGCTCACAGTCAGAGGAGCCATTTTTTTAAAATTTACAATGGAAACCAAGTGGAAATCTGTGAACTGAAATCACGTGAGTGTGTGATATATGATCTAAAAAAAGATCAGGACTTGCTTCTCACTCTGGGGTCTCGTGGGTTAATCAGATCTGATCTGATTCATGCACCGGCAGTAATTAAGTTCATTTCTTTGGCTTGTTCTCGACTGTTTGTCGTACACCAACTCAGTTTACTCAACATGCAGAACTTGCATATTTTAATCTATGCAACGTTTTTCGCTCTCATATTGTCCTTCACACCTCCACTCATGCATATCGGCACACTTAACACAGCACACCACTGCAAATGCATGCACAAATCAAATTACAGTACGTCCAGCCAATTGATATGAAGTGAACCCAGGCCTGGCCTTTTTTTTGGGGGCCCCCTCGGTGTCTTATGGTCCGGGTCAATCGCTCGCTTTACCCAGGTCATGTTCCAGGCTCGACCCCGGGCGGACTGTTCTGAGGTCAGGGGCGGCTGATTGCAGGTCTCAGCCCCGGCAAGTGATCGGCGCTTTAGACTGCTGATGGTTATTTCTGCTGGGAATTTGGAACAAGGCAGTTTTATTTTACAAAGTCAGGAAAAAAAAAAAAGTGTTAGAGGGCGAGCGAGAGGACAGAACGGGGCGCAGCGGTTTATAAAGTATTTAATTCAATATTTTTTTGTCTGTTTATGTTTTGCGATTTTAGTAAAAGTAAAAATAAAACTAAGAACATCTTTCGCAGTTGTTAAATTGGTTAATTGCTGCACGTTATACATGTGCCCCCTGCAGCCTATTGTTCTCATCTCATCTCATCTTCTTCCGCTTGTCCGTGAGTCGGGTCGCGGGGGCAGCAGCTTCAGCAGGGTGGCCCAGACTTCCCTCTATCTAGCCTATTGTTGTTTAAACAAATAAAATCTTTGTTAGCAAGAGAAATATTGATGCAGTCGAGCAGGAGACTTTGTTTGTGACGTATGAAGGAGAACTGGATCCAGAGTTGGAGGCAGGGCTTTGTTTATTCCCATGGAAGCTGTTCAGAGGTGCATGAAGGCCAGAAAATTTGATTTCCGGGCATAAAATTACCCAGATCCTCTGCATATGCTTTCAATCTGTGCACCCCGCAGAGCAGGCGCATTAAGGACAGACCTCTGCTAACTCGGAGTAAATCATTTGATCACGCGGCTCTTCCGAACCTTCCACATGTCATCGGACACGTCATTTCACAAGGTGATGCTTCACAGCTGCCACTTACACGGTAAAAAAACGTGCGGCTGTGCGCGTCACGTGATCAAATTCTGCCTCTGTTACCGGCGCTGTACCCGAAATACAACCTGTCTCATGGCTGCATTGCATCGTGGTCTATAGAGTCTGCTGTTACAAGGCAAATTGGTATTTCTGCTGCTTCTATATGAGTTGAAAATATCTGGACGTGACATCCATGAAATAAGAAAGATACAGAGCCGAGCAACAATATAGAGTCAGAAATGAAAGATTGATCACCAGGAGCTATTTTTATATTTCTGTCTGTGTGTGTGTGTGTGTGTGTGTGTGTTGTTGTTCCATAGCTTTAATCAAGAGCTTGCTTTGGATATGAAACTTTTTCTTCATTACGCTTCACCGTGCAATGTAATATTAAAGAAATTAGACATATTATGAGATGATGAGTGCCTGTAAGTGAGAATTGTTCCGCCACAGATGTGAAATTGCCACTTTGCCTCTTTTGTGGGAAACAACAAGAGGCCGTGTTTGTTTTCTAAAAAGGCAAATTGCAAATTGGAGGTAATTGTTATCCAGTTGTCTTTTTCATTCCTGTGGCGGGAAGCAATTTTCATGTTGCATTCTATTCCGGCGTTTCGTAATGCCTTTTCTTTGTCTGTGCATGCGTGTGTGTGTGTGTGTTTGGTATTTCCACAGGTTGATATTACAAATGAATCATTTCTGTATTGTTAAAAATAAAAAGTTTGTTGCGAGAGTTTACTGGAAGCCTGACGCGGGTCAACAATCAATTTTCTGGAATTTAACTGAAGGCTTTCAATAGTGAGGCTGCACCGTGTGCGGCATCGACGATCCAGCAGGAAACTAAGAAGGAAAACAACAATTTTCAGGAGATGAGCTGAGAAAAACATCTTTAAAAAAATATATATAATTAGATTATTACTGTACACACTAGAGTTGCACGATACCCACGGTATACACGGTACCACGCGGTGCAAAATCATAACCGTCACTACTATACTAGAAATTTTTTAATTACCGGTGCCAGTCTCCGCTACATAGCGGCTGTTCGTGTGTTTCTGCCGGCAAGAACGAACTCCATGAAGACAGCTCCGCTTCGATAGAAACTCGCTTCAAAACAAACAACAAGCTAAAGTTCTGTCTCGCCCAGACACGAGACAACACACTCACCGTGGCAGAAGCACCGGGCCCGAGCAGCGAGTCTGCCGTGGCGTCTTCGTCAGTGGCAACACTAATTTTGCTTAAAAAACAAACGTCGTTGTTTTAAACTAATTTGTACAAATACATTGCAGTTTATAAAAATAATAATAATAAAAAAAGGCTGCAGTATCGCGATAATACCCGGAACCGCGATACTTTGTCTGGTATAGTATCGTGGTTACTCATTTTAGTATCGTGACAACTCTAGTACACACTGTTTTTCATGCCAACATATAACATGATGGGTGGAGGAAACGGATCCACTGACTCTCTCCTCGAGGAAACGTTGAAATGTTGATAATCTGAAATGCAGATAACTGCTGCCAGGTAAATATGTCACGGGCAGAAAAATGCCATCGACGTCAGCTTTTTGTTTATTTTTCATATTGCAGGTGATGGAAATGTGCTGAATAAAGTCCTTAGTTTGCACACGGCTTCACTTTCACTTCACACTATCACATAATGCAGCGTCATCACGCGGTGGCAATACATTACAGTTGCACAAAAGTAAAAGCTGAGCTCTTTCACAAGCGTTTCCCTCTTCCCCACACTTGTTTTGCCAAGTCCCAGTGAAGTGGTCATGTGACTCGGTGGCCACAACGGTCTTTTGCCAAAGAGGGCTGATTAATAAGCAGCAGGGATAGTGACTTCAGACTGCGTCCATTCACCAGGTTGTCGTGTCTGTGGAATGCTGCCTCCTTGAGAAACTCACAGCTCGTTAGTTTCTCTGATGGAAACGCTGCTGCATGTGTATACAGTGTATATGTCCTTTAGGGTGAGGGGAGAAGAGTTTCATGAAGCATGAACTCCGAATCTGAGACTCCTCCGATGTTTTTCTGACTTTTGCCTCAGAGGGAACGACATTTCTGAAGAGTTCAGATGAGCTAAAGTAAAGAGGAGATCGCCTAAAAGGCAAATACTGCAAGTTTGTCAGGCGTTTCAGAAATGATTCTTGTTAGCAGAATTATTTATTAAACAATGCCAGTATGAAGCTGCAAGATATGGATTTTCTTTTTGCATCTTGTTTACATAATCTAACATCTGTTACTTTAAATTATTTATTTTTTTGGCCTTTTTAAATTAAAGTGTAAGTCAGACTCAAGCTGTGACCTCAGATCGAATAACATACTGAATTACTGTCAGCTATTTTATATCCTTTATATAAACATTTGGTACCAAAACTTAATTTAACTTCCTCAGACAGCATTCAAAGTTTTTGCCAGAATATTGTTCGTGATAGTGAAATGATTCTGTTTTTGTGTTGCACCATGTCCAGTGTAAAGTATCATATTTGACTGAGATCTCCAGAATTTAAATCAGAGAATTAGTTTCATTTTTTGGTGCTTCTGAAAATCAAAGTGTCTCCCATATTTCAGTTTTCTAACAAATGACTCGCCGTGAGCGAAATGTCAAAGAGGCTTAACACGTGACCTGCTTTAAAGACAAACGCAAGGGATGGTACAGAGAGAGAAGTGACATAAGAAGCTAGACGAGGAGTCACAGTGAATGTCAGGGTTTGTCTGATGGTGCAAACACAACCGGGGACGTCGGTTTGACAATGCATCGGCCACGATTCACAAATCAGAGCTCACACACGTGTTGGAGCTCGAGAAGATCAAGCCACAGTGTTGTAGCGTGTTGGCCACTGGACAATGAAGTCATATTTTGATTGAAGCCATAGCTGGTGCTCGTCCTATGGGAGCTGGAGTGTCACTGAGAAGAAGAAGATATACTTTATTAATCCCACGAACGGGAAATTCTTTTTACACTCTATTTTATTTACATGCATTTTAAAGACATAGACATGCAATTTTGGAGAGAGATGGTGGAGTGATGGGCAGCCCCTCTGAGAGCAGTTGTGGGGGATCGGGCAGTGCCCAGGAGGTGAGCTGGCACCTCTCCAGCTACCAGTCCACCTTACATATTTGGTCCATGCAGGACTTGAACCAGCCACTCTCCGGTTCCCAAGCCAAGTCCCAATGGACTGAGCTACTGCTGCCCTGAGCCGCACACGAAAACTTTCATTCTCATGCAAGAAGGCCAGAATCAAGAGACACGGATGGAGCATCCGAAGCCAGATAATGACACAAGTTGAAACAACAAGAAACAAAAAGAGGCGCAGGATAAATAATGAACGACATCCGCAACATGAACCCTGCGATAACAAACACAACCCTCTGTCTTGCTCTCTGACTCTAATTAAGTCTTTTGTTTCTTTTTTACGGGTTTTCGAGTGACCTTGCCGTCGTATGGGAGTTCCATTGTCTGTATTCTAATCAGCTCACCTGTAGTTCCTGCATCCTGAGTGGGAAATAGCTCCCTCTCATTGTGCACCTAATAATCCCTCTGCTGTCCGCACTGATACCATCAACCTGTTTCTGGCACTATTCTTTACACACTTGATGGTGGAGACTTCCCCGGCCTTGGAGGAGCAAACTAAATCTTCCATATGTTCTTTTTATCTGATTTGAAATCTCACGGGGGGGAAGCAGATATATAATTTAGGTGGGCAGGCAGCAGATACCACCATCAATCTTCTACCATCACCTGCCCGGATCCTTGACATCGACACTGATAAGATGGCCACTCGAGACTCGGCCCGCCCTCGTGCACTAATAGCAGGAGGGGGGTGCCTAACTAGTGCAGCGGTATGGCGGTGATTCTGCAGCAGATGGTACAGTTAGTGGTTAGAAAGCACACGGTCTGTGGAATAATCTGTGTGCAGTTATTAGGGGCTTTGCCTGGGCATTCGTGGGAAGCATTAGAGATAATATTTCAATTAGCGCTATCATTGATTGTGCTGGAAGCCCCTTGGCGAAGGCCTTTGTGCTGAAATCTGAGGGAGTGTTAAAAAGAAACGGTTTGGCCTCCTGAGAGAAGGAGTCTTCATTAAAGATATAGTTGTCATATTTTCTCTCTCCTGTTATGGTTGAGCTGCAAAGTCCAACATCCCTGTATCTCCTTTTGTTTCCGTTGAGCTGATATGTAACCACCTGCAAACAAAGGTGACAGTCTTCCCAACAGACGGAGAATGCATCAGGAACATGGAGGTATTCATTTTAAATTTCCCACCGGGAGGGAGGACAGGCCATGCTGAAGTTGTCTGAATCATTGCTGCAACCTTGTGATTGATGAATGCAAAGTTAACGGATCGATACAGCTGTTAAACCCCCCTCCGTCTCTGAAAGGACCTCCAGGCTCCTGCGGTGTCACCGAGGGCTGATAAGAAAGACGGCGGACAGGAGTTATGAGCGTTAAGAAGCTTAGTATTTTCTGTTTGTTGTTCACAACTGCATGAATTTGCAGGTCCACGCTCAGGATACTCATGAAAATTTAACCAGGATTTTCCACATTATGGATGTTATGACAATCATGTTCCAGTCTTGAGTGATTCAGCTGAGTAAACAAAGAACATGACATCCATAGACCCACCCTGTGCTCGTGAATATTTATGAAACATTGCTTATCCACGGAGACGTACTGTGTTATACTAAAGACTAGAGTGGATTTTTTTTTTTGTATAACAATAGTTTGGAGCAAGAAAAATCCAATAGCTGATTAATCCTGAAGCTTAATATCATGGGATGGGATGAAAAACATTGCTGCACAGTCGCGGTTTGACTGTCAGCCCGGGCGCTATTCAGAAAGACAAAGATAATATTTTAGTTATGTGCTCGTCTCTGTCAGTGCGAGGCTGCTTTACAATCACTAACAACCCGGTATTTCAAAAAGGCACCAGCAGGACGACGAGAAGCACGAAACACATTCCAGCACAACCAACAATTAATGAGTCTGTGTCTCAGGAAGCAAATAAACATCCTCAGCTTGCAGAGATGTACAGTAACGGAGTGGAACTACTTAAGTACTGTACTTAAGTACTAAAATGCAGTATCTGTATTATTTTTCCCCAACTTCCACTTTTACTGCACTACATATTTTTGATGAGTTTAATACTTTTACTCGGATACATGTTTCATGTGCTGAGTCGTTACTCGTTACTATTGTAGCGTCCAGCCGGACACGTGATGAATGACGAGGCGATATTGAACAAACTGCATTTATTGCTGAACGGTTTGGTTCCAGGACTCGGTGACTGTCGGCCGGAACCACGCCAAAAAACCAACTGAACAGTCCCGGTCTCACATCAACCTCGCTCGTGCGCCGTACGTCATACACCTGACTCACCCAGGTGCGCTCTCTCACCTGCTGCCCCGCCCCCTCGCTCTGCATTCATTCAGACGCATTCACAGACCATGGGAAATCACAGAACTCTACCATGAACATTGTAACACTGTAACATTAGAAGTTGTGTCTTAATAAATATTTGAAATAATATAAACAACAGTACTTGTACTTTTACTTGTACTTTTACTTGTACTTTTACTTTCAGTACTTGAGTAGGAATTTTTTTACATACTTTTACTTGCAATACTTAAGTACAAAACATTTTGAATACTTTAGTACTTTTACTTAAGTATGGTGTTTAAAGAACACTTCAACTTCTACTCAAGTCAGTTTTTTGATATAGCACTTGTACTTCTACTCCACTCCTTTACTCCAGTACTGTATACATCTCTGTCAGCTTGGGACCAAGCGACGACCTCCGTGGTTGTGAAGTAAAGCCAAAGTGCCAAACTGCAGTTCCTCCAACATCCACTTGAGGCTGGCAAGTCAATCTCCATAAGCCCCAATGTTCACAGCAGAAATAAACATGTTGTCATGGTATAGCTGTTTCTTCTCATTCATTAAATCCAGGTGTCATTTAACGTCGATCAGCGCCTTTGCCCATTTCAGATTAGTTGCTAGGCGACCTCCATGTTCTGCTCAATGCAACCAATCGGCAATGAAAATAAACCCAAGTGGAGCCTCTTGTGTCTAACAGACAGGTTTAGTGATCCTCTTGAGATTTCCACAGTCGCCTCCCACCGCTGTCAGCTTGATTACATGAATTACAGAGTCTTTGCTCACTGCAAAGGTTCGGCAAGTTAATCAACAATCACTCTCCGGATGGACTGGGTCTCTTTGTCTGGTGAGTAGATGCACCATGATGGATTTCCCCCTGAGTCGACGTGTGTGCATTATACAGTAATCACTCGTAGTGCCGACGTAACCATCGGCCGCTCTCCGAGACAAGAACATCAAAACGATGATGGTGGATAACGTTACATCACCGACAAGTATCTGAGAAATGTCGCCTCTTTGCATCCGGCCTGGTGTGTTATGGACTAAAGTAGATTTCTAATTGCAATCACATTAGCAGCAGCTGTCTGAGATGAACCCATTTAACAGGCTGATTAGGGTGAACGCATGAATCAGTGAATATCTGTACGAGCTTCCTGCTGGTAAAGCTGACAAACAGCAGCTTTCCGACTTCTTTTCATTAACATGTGAGGTCCAAAGTGCCACAAACTTCTGCGTGAAGCTGATTTCTTGAAGAAGGTGCCAAAAAGAGTTTTATTTGTTACAAAGAACAAGTGTAATATCTTAATTTGGTTTCTTCTCCAGTGTTTTCTTTGTATTCTGGGAGCACTGAGTGTAAATAAAAATCACGCTCTCTCAGAAAAAATAATATAATATTCTGTTAGTGTGTGAACCGAAAACAAACTTGGCAGGAAAAGTTGAATATGACTGTTGTTTTCAGGACTTCATTCACAACCTAATTCTCTTCAAAGCTACTTGCATTACTTCAGACTTTACAATGCTCATTAAATTTCATGGAAGCTTATGTAGGCCTGCCTTATAATTAATGCTCAACGCTTGAGTGGCAATCTTAATAGTCTTTTAAATGGTCAATACAAAAATGAATGTTTCTCATTAATCAAAATCCAGTTGCTGTGATTTCTGCTAAGCCATTTCCATAGCGTTGGTATAACACGCTACTCATTTAGGCCCAAAAGCCGTTGTCCCAAATTCTGTTAATGTGAAAATCTTGTGGCAGTTAGAAGCTACAGTTTTTTTGTCCTAAAAAATAAGCTTTAATTATCGAGTCCAGCTTTTCAAAGAAAAAAGGCTTTCTGGACATTTTCCAAGTCTGCGGGAATCCTACATTTCCAAATGGCAGTGCCATTAAAATTGTCATAAAATCAGTGTGATTCTGCCCTGAACCAAGGCCAACACACTCAATAAATTTTAGACCTGTTGTGTATGTGCAAACTGCTCAATGTTCCACCTGGTATGAAAAAAAAAAACAATCCCACAAGTAAAAAAGAAGTGAGAGCTTTTCCCTGCACGTCATTGTCCTCACTAACTGGTTATGTAATGGAATTACATAATTGAACTACAAAATGTAATTGTAATCAATTACAGTTAATAATCAAAATGTTGCTTTACACCCAAACCCCACCCGGCCCGTCTGTGGCGCGTCGCATCATCGTGAGTAATACGTGGTCGTTCTAGTCAGTGTATCGAACCCCACCGTCTCCGCCGCGGTCCGTTTCAGACGCGGCTACGTGTCAAATACGCGCCTGTTGTATTTTTGACGTTGACGTGAGCAGCGCATGCACAGAAAAAGCAAAGAGAATCCAGTGGATTTTCAAAATAAAATACCCTGTGTGGTCGTTAAAACAGACAAAAGCAAAACTAATTAACTTCGTAGCATATTTACACATGTAGAAGCATGTTCAGAAGAAAATGCCCAAATCTGAGCAAGTAAACAAAGAAAAATACTAAAAAAAACTAATAACACTCACCAACAATGCATTAGCAGCTATTTAGGAGCCTTTTATAACAAGGCATTATTGTCATGGTCTAGTTAATATTCTGTTCTGTTGTACTTTTCTAGAACATTTGAACAAACTCATCGCAGGTCGCTTAGACCTCATGTCGTCAGTCGACGCGTCAGCTTTTTTTCTTTTCCTGCTGTGTCATTGTACACAGAGCGACACAAGGAAACAGCATGGAACGTCTCCAAGCGACCTGAATGCAAACCTAACCCATCATCACCGCGGATGTTTGAAGCATTGGTGAGTCTCACTGGAAAATGATGGAATAATAATTTCCATCTATTGTGCTGCAAAAAAAAAAAAAGTTAAATTACTGAGATAAAAAAAAAAACATTTCCAGTGGAAAGCAGCTGCAGATCGGGTCGTTTATGGTACGTCACACACAGACAGGTCCTTACATCTGTCTTTACATTTTCGTATTACACACCCAGTCACATTTAGGTCTGTAAAATGGACTTGTAATAGCTTTCTAAGAATGAGTCATTGGGGTTATTTTATAGTGAAGACGTCTAGTATGGGAACAGAATCGCACAGCTCTGAAATATGAAAAATCCATTTTAATTTCACATCAACAGCACATCAGGTGGATGAAGCCAAATGATTCTTGATTTACCCGCCGGGCGGTTTGATAATAGCACAGAATTACGTACCTGCAAGATAGCTTTTGTTAGCATGACTGCACTGCTGTCAGGATGTAAGGCTGAGCCGCGTACGCCATCAGACTGAATCATGACGAATAGCTGCAACCAAGCACGAGTTATTAGACTGAGGAGCTGTTTTACCACACAGAGCCACAGTGAGACACAGCATCTACAGTCTGCAGTACTAACTCCCCATTGTGTTCCTGCGGGTCCTGAAAAATAAATCCTGGGATGTCGAAACTTCCAGGTACTAGCTTGACCCCGCAGCGCTCTGCTACAGGTTGGAAATAGCTGTTCACTCAGTATTTTATATCTCAACATGAAATACTGAGAGAGAACAGCTGTATACACCGGCCTGGTCAAGCAAGATAGTGGTTTGGCAAATAAAAACATGGTGTACTGGAGAGATATGCAATGTGAAGAATATGAAAGAAATGGAATATAATATGCATGACTGCATTTTTATCAGTTTATAATCACATCAAAAAAAAAACAAGAATTGTGTTTTTGTTACCGCAGAATGAGATTTTTGTATCTGCAGATGTCGCATGTTCTCTTCCATGTTTAACTGTGTACGGTAGCCCAGAGCGGACAAACTAAACGCTGGCTCTAGATCAGAGATGTATAAAGTACTGGAGTAAAGGAGTGGAGTAGAAGTACAAGTGCTATATCAAAAAACTGACTTGAGTAGAAGTTGAAGTGTTCTTTAAACACCATACTTTAGTAAAAGTACTAAAGTATTCAGAATGTTTTGTACTTAAGTATTGCAAGTAGAAGTATGTAAAAACTTGCTACTCAAGTACTGAAAGTAAAAGTACAAGTACTGTTGTTTATATTATTTTAAATATTTATTAAGGCACAACTTCTAATGTTACAGTGTTACAATGTTCATGGTAGAGTTCTGTGATTTCCCATGGTCTGTGAATGCGTCTGAATGAATGCAGAGCGAGGGGGCGGGGCAGCAGGTGAGAGAGCGCACCTGGGTGAGTCAGGTGTATGACGTACGGCGCACGAGCGAGGTTGATGTGAGACCGGGACTGTTCAGTTGGTTTTTTGTCGTGGTTCCGGCCGACAGTCACCGAGTCCTGGAACCAAACCGTTCAGCAATAAATGCAGTTTGTTCAATATCGCCTCGTCATTCATCACGTGTCCGGCTGGACGCTACAATAGTAACGAGTAACGACTCAGCACATGAAAAATGTATCCGAGTAAAAGTATTAAACTCATCAAAAATATGTAGAGCAGTAAAAGTAGAAGATGGGGAAAAAATAATACAGATACTGCATTTTAGTACTTAAGTACAGTACTTAAGTAGTTCCACTTCGTTACTATACATCTCTGCTCTAGATAGGGGCTTTGACATTTTACACGTTTTGCAGCCACCGGTTTCTTCTTCATGCCAGGGTGGAGAGGGTGAGGCGAAGGGGCTGCAATCTGTGAGTACATGCACACTGAAGTCATTTTAGAAGACGCTGTTGTTGCTCCTTTGTGTGTATTTGCTTTCATTTTCTTTGTCTCAGTCTCAGAAGTAAAACTAAGTTTGGTGCCGCTCTGGACTTAAACAAACATAAGCTGCTGTTGACCCGGAACGTGTTCTTCTCAGTCGCATATTGTGCTTTGTTCGTTCGACTGTATCAGGCAGGTTTCAAGTGAGAAACATAAAAAACAAAGCGAAACACAAACATCCAGTTTCTGAAAATGAGAAATGCTTTGCAGTGACGAGCGTTGAGAGCACAGGCAGCCGGGTTTTCAATGACCAGCCAACCAGCACAACTCCACAATTAATTCTTCCCTTCACAGTGTTTGTTTCACACTAAGATCACAACATGCTTTTTAATATTTCATACCTGCTTCTCACGACGGCCTCAGTGCTGGAAAAACAACTCGCTTTAAAGCTTGTTTTCCTTTTTTGCATAAAAATATTAATCAGACGCGTTCTGCACATGATGTTCAAAGACACATGAAGGAGACGCTTCCTCCAGACACGCCCAGGATTAAGAGCCGGGTCGTCTCCTCTAAATGGGTGACTTAGTTTATTTGGCCAGTTAACAGATGCAATCTAAAACCCAGCCTCAGATATTGGCCTCCAGCCGCTCCGCCTCCTCCTCTGGCTTACCTGCAGCCATCTGTTGAGAGGCAGCTAAAGACCAATAAGAGACTCTTGCTCTCGCAGACCGTCTTCTCTTTCATCTTTTTTGTTTTTCGGGTATATTAATTGCACACTGTGCGACGGAGACGCTCTTTTCCCCAAATCTCTGATGTCTCTTCTCTGTTTCTTAACAACTTAATTAAGTTTTTTTTCGATAACAATGAGAACGGATTGTGGACAGATTGGTGCTGCGAGAGTTGAATGTGTAATTCTGCTCAGGGCGTCATGTTTGATGTCTGTGTAGGTGAAATACTGCCATCAGCAATGACAGCATCTTCACAACTGACCTTAAAGCTCTCTCTCTCTCTCTCTGTCTCTCTCTCTCTCTCTCTCTCTCTCTCTCTCTCTCTCTCTCTCTCTCTCTCTCTCTCTCTCTCTCCCTTTCTACCTTTTTGCTAGGACGATCTCGTCATTTAGCGGTGACATTCAGAGTGCTCCTTCAGTGTGAAGTGCCTGTCTTGGATGAAAGGGATGCTAATTTTAATTAGTAATTACCCATCCACCCATCCATCCATCTATCCATGCATTTCCTCCTGCTTATCCAGGTTATTAATTCATCCGTTGGTTATTTGTGTGATTTATGGTTCAGTCGATAAATTGTCACCTAATAAACGCAAAGGAACAACATATTTAGAAATGTGCTAATGCACCTTCTTGGAAAGAGTGTGATGACAATATAATAATAAATATGGAGACAGCAGGCTATGATCTTATCTCAGCATAAAGACTGACCCGTCTGTTAGCTGATTGGCTGTTCGCGTGTTTCTGCCGGCAAGCATGAACTCCATGAAGACAGCTCCGCTTCGATAGAAACTCGCTTCAAAACAAACAACAAGCTAAAGTTCTGTCTCGCCCAGACACGAGACAACACACTCACCGTGGCAGAAGCACCGGGCCCGAGCAGCGAGTCTGCCGTGGCGTCTTCGTCAGTGGCAACAATAATTTAGCTTAAAAAACAAACGTCGTTGTTTCAAACTAACTTGTACAAATACATTGCAGTTTATAAAAATAATAATAATAAAAACAGGCCGCAGTATCGCGATAATACCCGAAACGGCGATACTTTGTCTGGTATAGTATCGTGGTTACTCATTTTAGTATCGTGACAACTCTAACAGGATGTTATGGCCTTTGGGCGGGGTTAGAGTTACAGCTGTTTTCTCTAAATATGGAACTGTTCCTTTAACAACTTGAATCATCACTATTGTTGCTGTTTTTCTTACAGTGATGATTGTTCCAAGGCTCGTCGAGCTCCTGATTATGTATTCAGTGTCTGCATTCACTGTCTTTCTTTTTTGTTCGTTAACATAATAAATGTCATTTGCATAGGCGGCGGGGTTGGTTAGCATGTTTGTCTGAGACAAAGGTATCGCTCTGTGACTGCCATGTTCCTAATTGGTTATTATCAATCAAAGTTAATAAGTGGTGCATTCGTGGTCACGTCGAGACTGTTTGTCACTGGTTTTGTCAACATTGCATAATAGATATCACGCTCAAAGTTGCTTAACGATGTAATGGGCTAATTGTTGAGTGTGGTTAGTCCGAGGTTAATGTGGCTTTACTAATGAAGCTTCATATTGCGTGCTGCACATTGTTTACAGTGCCAGAGGGGAAGAAGGTGCAGAGGGAGGCAGCAGGAGGAAGTCTCACATAGTGGCCTCACATAGTAGTACCGAGTAGTTTTGTATCTTGTTAAAGTTGCAAGTAAGTTTTAATGAGTGTAAAATGATGATATGAGGTTGTGTGTCCACGTTTGAGCTTATTCTGTAAATGAAGTTTTATGGAAATGATGTAAACAACTTTTTTTAATTTGATTCCATTCTTCTCAGTTCATATATTAATGCACACAAGTTTGTGTGAGATGTGACAAATATTCCAGATCCTGTGATCAGGGTTTGGATCAGAGGAAGGAGGATGACTGCAACAAATGTGAAGCAGCAACACAAGCAAGCCATTACCTGTTTCGGCCCATTGTGTGCCCGACTGGCACCAACACCATGTGTGTTTCCAGGCAACAGCAGTCTGTCTGTCCTGCATACTAATGCTGCGTAAGAGCTGGGATAAGTGCTCAGTAACTTTTGAGTTTCTTCGCTTATATTACTAAACTTTATTTATATCGCAATACACAGTTGAGACAAAGTGCTCCGAGACACAGGAAGGGAAGAAATAAGAGAGAAAATAACAATAATTATAGTAACAGACCTAGTTAGTGAGTAAAGTGTGTTTTAAGATGACTTTAAAATTGGATGGTGCGAGGTTTAATCACGGGCAGCAGGTATGAAACATTAGGAGCATGTTGTGATCTCACTGTGAAACAAACAAACTGTGAAGAAGGTGAAGGGAAGAATTAATTGTGGAGCTGTGCTGGTTGGCTGGTCATTGAAAAAACCCGGCTGATGTAAGTCAACATTGTTCACTGTGAAACGCTCATTTTCAGAAATTGGATGTTTTTGTTTCGCTTTGTTTTCTAGAACAACTCGCTCGAAAACTGGTCGATACGGTCGAACGGACAGAGTTTAAGGGCAGTGATGGAGAAGACCCCGTCACCATAACACTTAGTCCTGGATCTGGGGTTGGACAGCAGTTATTCGCTCAGATGAGCTTAATTCCCTCCCGCTATATATGGGCTGTTCTTGAATGTAAGAGACCAAACAACAGGATTTTAAAATCAATCCTGTCGTGAAGGGAGCAAGGGAAGAACAGAAGTTAAAGTGGAGTAAAGTTAAAACTCTGTCTACTGCATTTTAAACCACTTGGAGACGAGTGACACGGGACTCACACAGGAGGCGGAACGGCAGCAGAACGAGCCGGCCGTATTCATGCAAGATCAGCTGACTTTGCTTCCCCGACGTGGAGGAGATTATAAAAAGCATCTGTTGTGTCATAAATGATTGTGTGTTGTTCCACTTCAACAATCAGTCTCTCGTTGAGACCCTTTGATCGATCTTTGATCACCTGGTGCCACCGGTCATGACGTAACGTTGATGTGAAGTTGTAAAAAGCGACATGAACTGCGTATTGTGTTTTATTTTGAAAGGGGGCGGAAGTTTACTATGTTGATTCTGTGTCGGGTTTCCTGTCTGGTGCGCAGTGCTCTGTTGAAATTTACGAGGTTCAGCCACGGCAATGAAAAGCTCGTGGCGAACCGCTGGGACGCTTCTGAGCCGCGCCCTGTGAGTGCTCTCATTGACTAGACTGGCTTGTATTTGCTGCGGTACCGTGCAGCTTCGGTTCCGCGTCCGGTGTGAGTTGGCCTTGACACCAACATTTAACGAGTTGAAATAATTGAGGATATGAAGGCACGCTTCGGTCGAAGCTCTCTGAATGTTGCTGTAGCCCTGTAATCTGTCCGTTCACCTGCACACGTTTGATGAAGTTAAACGAGCTGCTCTGTCACGTTTCGGTTTCAAGGTCACCCAGCTGAGTTTTTTTTTATAATTCATGTTCAGTGCGTCTGCTCTGACGTGGGACAGCTTTATTATCTTGATGTTCCACAGCAGGACGGCTGACTGCAGCATGTGGAAGTTCTTTCATTAATTCTACAGGCTTGTCTAGTGTCAGATCTCTTGCATACACTTAGTCCATTTTCTTTACATTGTATTTGATGGGATTCGGTGAATTCACGTTCGTTTCATCCTGACTCTGTCTCTTTGCTGCTGACTGCATGTGCTGTGGAACACTTGAAATGGCTCGGGGGTGGAAACGACTTTTTTTTTTCCCCTTTTTGCAACAATTTTGTCATTAACCCCAATCTGAGTGCTGGTTGACTCGGCTTTCTGCATCATCCGTCTGTGCTCTGACTGGAATGTTTCAGAAGAGACACATCAAGAGTCTTTTGCGGTGCAATTTTCCACTTCTGCTGAGAATTACAAACACGGACCGACTGCAAAACCTGCAAAAAGTACTATGTTTTTTTTTCTGACCCTGTAATAAATGTTAAAAGAACCATTGTGGGGCACGCATGTACGAGTTCTCCGACTCCATGTGACTGTGCAGTAGAACATTCTGGGATTAGAGATGTACAATAAAGGATTTACGGCCTAGCGTGTTGGGTACGAGGGACTCGGCACATGCACAGCCAAAGCTCTAATCTGTCTCTCTTGAGGAATCTCAGGATTTTCTTTCTGAAAGTGGGAATAAATTGATGAAGCAGATCCGGTGGTTTATTCACAGGGATATTTAAAGCAACTTAGAAAAACGGCTGATGCAGAATCTGACTTAAACCATCTCAGATTGGGACAGTCATACCCTTGAGGCTCGCCTGAGGCTATCTGGAAGGCCATGCATTGGTAATGCCCTCTGGGAAGGTGGACACCAGCCGGCGCCATCCATAATTTCTTTCTGCTTGAGTGTCCCAGACGGCATGGATAAAAAAAAAATAAAAAATGGCTGAGGCACTTGTCTTTTGTGTGTTTATCTTGCTCAATACTGGAGATTGACAGAGGCCTGTTTGCTCTAATGGTAATAGCTGTGCTTGCTTGCTGTATTAAGGCTGATTGGCTAAAGGTTTAAGCGAGTCTGATTTCCTCCCACAATCTGCGTGCACTCCTATCAGCGACTGTCAGCTGGAGCCCATTCAGAGAGGCACACAGCCTTATCATAAATGTTGTAATGCATCCTCCTTTTTCCCCCGCATACCCACGCAAAGCAGATACAGTGGACGAGTTCATTGGTATGTACATGCGGTGTTCTAAAATAAGACGCACCCACACCGGGATCATCAACAGGCTGACAGTGTTGTGGTGGTGGAGCGGAGAAGTCAGAATAATATCTAAATCAAGAAATTCCGGGAAGTTGGAGACTGAAATGAATCATTCCTGTCTCATAGCATTCGCTACAGCAACCTCTTTGAAAATCCGGACACGCTGTATCTCTCCTGCCAGATGGTTTGCCTCTTGGAAGTTGTTTTCACAGGGCTTCTTTCTGCTCTACAACCAGGTACCACAGGCACCGGCCAGTAATGTTGCCATTAGCATGCAAAGAGATGCCATGCCTTGTTGTTGTTGTTGTTTTTTCATAAACCTTGGACTTGTTTGCTCTGACTCATTGTCGAGTTTCTACCTGAGCAAAGTGGGTTCATTCAAACCGCAGTATTAAAATCAATACTGTATAATATCTGCGCTTATTGTGGAACCTGGTGTTTGTGTTGTGTCGAGCATCCCAGGAGACAAATCTATCCAATACGAAATATTCAGTATATGATCTGTGCAAAATTACTGTAATTAGAAGGCGGGGAGCTGCGTTATGTAGCCATTTGTATATGGAAATGTGTTTTTTTTGTGCAAGAAATTGAGAAGAGAGAGTTTTTTTAATCTCACGACTGTTTATTGGTCTAATAGCACAGCTCTGTCAAAAACCTGCAGAAACAAGGTTACACAAGAGGAGAGAGAGGAGGACAGGGACAAAATCAAAGCAGAGGATTACACCAAGAAAACCAATATCATGGTCAACAAACGTTTATGTGGAGGTCTGTATTATATTGTTATGGCTTAGGTCATCTCTATCCCACAGAAGCCGAGTAAACACCAATAAACGCTGTTACACCTTCCCTGAGTTAATGCCTTTATCTTAAGGTGAGACGTTTCTATCCCGCAATAAACTCGCATCTGCACAGTTTGCATGCAAATGTTGTAATGAGCATGAAAATGAACCTCTGCAAGATCACAGCCTCACATATTCTGTACCTTAGGCGAAGTTTCTGGAAGTTGAACTAGTTTTGGCAGCACAAACCTGCATAGGAACCGTGCAGAGGCAATTTCAGCAGTGATTTTTCTTTACTAAAAAACTATTCGTCTATGTTGTATGATCCGAAATTTCATCATTCCAGTTTGATTACACGTTGTTTAGACATCAAAGTGGACCGGTGGAAGCACACGCTGTATCCACCCTGTTTCCCCCTCGTGTTCCCTGTCACCGTCTGCTGTCAGGCGTCAGATAAAACTAAAATTGACACAAAAAAATGTTACAGATGCATCACAGGCTCTCTCCGTGTGGCAGGAAGCGACAGAACAATGAGATGCCGCCGCGCTCCTCGACAAGTGACAACAAATGAACTCTCCTTCAGCGTCCGTCATGGCGTGTACTGGATATCAAACCTCCTGTTGTAAATTGCAAACTCCATCTCGGATCAGATCTGCCCCTTCACCTTTTTAATCAAGTAAAATCTCACCCGTCTTCACTTTTACAAGATCTTCTCCATTAAGTCCCAATGCCATCTGAAAGTCATTTCATTACCCCGTGCATCTCCTGGTATCTAGTTTCTAAGTTCACGAGTAGGAGCTGTTGGAAGCTCACCCAGCTTGGCTTCACTAAATTGATGAAAATAATCACCTGCCCACCCCTCTTCCATCGCCCTTGGGCAGAGGAGACATGACCAGCGCTTGAAGATCCCTCAGACAGGCTTATTATTAGGCCCAGACTCAGACATGTTTGACCTTTTCCACTCTCCAACCCGAGCAAAAAAAAAAAAGAGGACGTCATTAAGAACTCAAGGTCGGAACAGATAGACTGCAATCAGGTAATGATAGGGAGGCCCTAATGCTCGGCTTCTGAAGAGTTGGTCTTGAAAAGTGTTTAATGCGGCTCTATTTATTGAGAATACTTTTCTCGGCGCCGGGCGATTTCATTGTCCCTCATTGTTCGAGACAGCTGCTTCTGTGCTATAGGCCTTAATGTTCGGGCTATTAAGCAGAAGTCAAATGAGTTCTGCTCCTACTATCGATTTCACTTGTACTTTGCGATGGCTTAATATAAAAAGCACAATTCCGATATCTGAACAGCCGTTACACGGCCTAACCCGAGCGTCCATTGTCTTTAAATATACTTTTTCACAGTCTTTGATTGGAACATTGTGCGCTGGGGAATTTAAAAAAATCAATTCATTTGACTAATAATAAATTCAGTAACAGCAGCTAAGGCATCACGTTGGATTTGTTTTGCCAAATTTCCACTTAGATTTCAGTGATTCGCCAAATAACACACACAGAAAAACACGTGACAAATTCCAGTTTCTGTAACTCAGTCTCTTTTTCTTGCTACAGGCTTCAACCTCAATGTGTCTGTGTCACATTTCCTGTTTTTTATTGTTGCCACTTGGCTAAAATTGCAGCTCCTTTTTGGTTTTGTGCAGTTTTTACTTGTAGGCTTGGGGTGTTTGCATGTGCTTAACTAAGCCCAGCAAGTTAGTTGTAAAGTTAATTAACAGTAACTCCTAAGTGGTTGTGATTTTAAATCCCTCTCAAACCCCCTGCAGCAAGCCGGAGGGGAGGCTCGTGATTAGGATTTCTCTTAAGTGCCTCTCCCGCCTACGTGCTCACATGAATCACTGCATCATTTTGGCTTTCACATCAAATCCTACACGGGAGAAACTGTGCAGGGGTAAATCTGCATCGATGAAACCACGTTTTAAGCTCTGTAAAGTCATGTCTTCCTCTAGGATATGATGAGATCTTCCACCGGTTCATGTTTATCGACGATGCTGAAACCCGTTCTCAGTGAATTTGTAAAGTCATGTCACCGGCTTCCATCAAGGGGGATAAAGTAGAAGTGGCTTTAGTGTAGTGCTTTGCAATCACTCCTCTGTCTGTTCCCCGGCTCGAGCCAGAGGTGGAAGCTTGGCCATCAATATTCTCTCTCTCTCCTGCTGTGCTCGCCCCCTCCCCGCTTCAGTCTTGTCCCAGACAGACAATTGCTTTATTAGATAAGGAGCGGTGGACCCACCAGATCTAACGCTGCGCCTTGTTCAAAGTGGGGGAATTGCATATTCCCACTTCTACAATTTCAGGCCATTAAGCTCGGGATACATAACATGGCTGCTTGTAATCTGCACAGCCTAAACTGAAAATTTAATCTGAATATTTTTACCTAAAATGACTTAAAATGACAAGAATATAAAGATATTTGTCGAGCATGGCAGAACTCCTTCCTGAATTAGTCATTGCTGCTGATTAGCACCATTGATTGTTTCCACCAATTAACACTGGTGCTAGTGCTAACATGGAGAGCACATTTGAAAGTGTAACCCGTTTAAAAAATCCCAATGAAATCAATAAACACTAATCTAACCCAGCAGCCCGATGAAACGCTGTACTCATGACTAAATCATGGACACCCTGATGACGTTTGCGTTTTATTGGTCAGCACCGATCGTTTTTGTTTTCGTTACAGTAGCCGGTGTAGCAGCATTAAAAAGAAATGAAGTCCTGGAATGCCTTGAAAATAGAAAATCCTTGAAAAAAAGTCCTTGAAATTCGAATGTACCGTACAACACTGTCTCAACAAAGTCGTTTTAATCAATTTCTGATGCCACCGTCTCTGACTCATCGCCAGCCCATTACTGAAAACTAAATATGCCAGGGGAGTGTAAATTTAATCCAGCGTGCATCGGCTGCTGACCTCCAAACCGGTTTGAAGGGAACAACACAAGACCCCACCGGCACGTCTCCCTCACCACCGGGTTTCTGAAGTGTTTATCCCTCCAGACTTTGTTTACTTGCTCATTTTCCTGGTTCATGTTCTTCTAAATATGCTTCTACGTGTGTATGTTGTTTATCTTTTGTCTGTTTTTACGACCGGTAGTTTGCACGGGGTATTTTATTTTGAAAATCCACTGGATTCTCTATGCTGTTTCTGCGTCTGGCTTCCTTTCAGCTTGAGGTGCTCTGTGTAAATCGATGCAGGCTGCTTACGGCGTCCGTCAAAAAAAAGAACAGCCCCGTCACAATCAATGTAGAGCCGAAGGGAGGCCCGCTTCTGAATCGGACCGCGGCGGAGCCGGTGGGTTTAAAACAATGACTGTGCGGTGCACACGCAACACAGTGTTTACCTCGTCTACTAGGCCTTTGTCGTGACATCAACAGAAATGTTTGGTGTTAACTTGCAGGATCTACTAAAGTCGGACAGTAAATAAATCTCTGCTTTGGACTGAAGAGAACCTGCTGTGTGTCGAGAACATGCTATTAAAAAAAAATCCCACGCGCGTCGTCGATCACAGAACGATTTCTTTCTTCTTATTAGCTCTTTATTTTTAAGAGTGGAACTGATCAAATAAATTCTGTATCACGTTTCGCCCAAAGAAACTTGGCAAAATACAAGTAATTAGTATCTTTTTTATTTCATACAACTCATTAATTCTTCCCTCCTGATGATCGGCTTTTGACTTTTTATTTCGTGGGCATGAAAAGAAAGGATCTATAAAGCGCCTGGATGAGCTGTGACTAATTTTAAGGTCAGACTGTGAAAACGTGGAGAATCCTGAAGGTATTAAAGTGAATGTCTGCCTCGCCGTCGGTTATGAAACACAACATGTACGTACTGAGTGACTCCAGAGAGGAAGGAGGAGGAGGAGATGGAGAAGGTGAAGCCAGCAGGAGTCATTCTCAGGAGCTAGATTTGAAGATGTGGGAGGTCAGTGAAGGATCCGCACAGACTGCGGTAATGTCACGTTAGACACAAAAGATTTTCTTGTTTAGATACAGACGAGCAGAGAGCGAGGGAGAGGAGGCCAGCTTGTTTTTCTGTTGGTAATTACAATCTCAGCAGCAGATCAATCCTGCTATCTCCCACATTCTGCTGGGAAGTCTCCCAGCACTGAAACGAGACGCTGGAGAGTTTTCCACTGGTGTTAATATTCTGTTTACCAAATGTTTGAAATAATGATAATGAACCATGATCAGCAGAAGGTTTGTCCGCTTGTTGAATTTCCAGACATGGGGAAAAAAAAGAAAACTAGAATATCATCTTTGACAGTTATTATTCAGCTGCTCTTCCCTTTTTTCCTGTTTTTGGGATCGAGGAGCTTTGCTTTGTTTTTACACACACACACACACACACACACACACACACACACACACACACACACACACACACACACACACACAGTTACACCGTCTCTGTGATGGAGGATGCTTAAAACGTTTATTCCTGTCAGTCAGACGTGTTTCATAAAGGATGAAGTTTTTCGTGCACTCAGTCCAGTCCAGCGTTTTTCCACTTTGTGAATCTCCTCTGTGTTTGCTCAAAGTTTGCAGCACTCTGCGGGAAACTTGTCAGACGTGCAGGATGGTAAACACGGTGCTCATCAGGGCAGGATGCTGAAGGGTGGTACAGAGGCTACCAGATCGATATCACCAATTATCAGAACATGTTGAGGTAAATGATGCCAACAACATCCCAGAGTTTCTCCACTTCCAACTCCAGCTCAGAGTAACACTCGCTCTTCAGGAGGGGGTTTTAGTCATCTAGCCCAGGTGTGGACTCCAGACTGGGCAGAATATTCTGTTTAAATCATGAACAGGAGCTCATCGTTCTCTCCTGAAGTCACTTACGACGATTAAAAGATGCTACGAATGAACCATTTTAAAACCAGCGCAAAGGATTCGTCTGTTAATGCAGTTAAGTGATTAACAGATGAAACCTCCACTCAGGAAAAAACAGATCACAAACATTGACGCAAAAACTACGAAGCCATTTCTCCAAAATGTCTTCAAATATTTTCCAAAACATTTATTTTGAGCTTGGTCCGTGTTTGGTTCATGCGATAACAGAAACACTTGTCTTATATTGTAGAAGTGGAATTATCTGCCCGGGCTCAAGGAGGAAGTGCACTTAGGTAATTATGTGAGTCTTCTGAAGTCGAAAGCAACAACAACAACAAAAAAAAAAACATCCAAAATATTGCAGGACAGCAAAAAATAACAAGGTTTGGCTGAGAGGAATTCTCATTAAATTTTAGTTATTGTGACCGCTGCACATAATCTTGACACAGAGCAGTTCTCTGCCGTGCACAAACACCTCGTACACAGGAAGGACTTAAAAGAACTTTACAGGTTCAGAACTTTGAGAGAAACTTCAATGATTTTGCACATTCGGTTAAATTTTTCAAACATGAGTCGGATCACAGATAATTTGCATGTAGTACTCTGTATAAAACAAGTAGCTGTGTTCCAGTCCAACACTGAGAAATACTGAAAGCAGCAACAGCCACAATTAATCTTCTTTGGTCAGTCGGAGGCAGAAAAACAAGCTTTAAAAAACCAACAATGATCTATCAGCACCTCCTGAACGTGAAGGTGTTACAGAGCAGGATCTGTTCTACACGTCCAGAAGATGCACAGCAACATTATCTTCTGTTTGGTGTGGTCCGATACTTCTCTCCGTCTCTCTCTCTTTAGGTTCTGTTTTTGTTTTTGGTCTCCACCTGCTCCTGAGGGAAATATCTGACACGTCGGCTGCTAAATGTGTCGGCTAACCGCTGTTTGGTTCTCGGCGTGTGGTGTGCACTGTTGGAAACCAGGTTTATGTAAACTGCTGATATAAAAATATTAAAAACTGCAGCTTTAAATCGAAGAGATGAAGTACGTCAGGACACATGGGACGTAGGCGTGATGGAGCCGGTTCTTCTACCTGCTGCACAGAATCTTTGCAGCCTTTTTATTACGAGCCAGTTTCACCGTGTGCAGATTTTTGTGTAGACTATATTATTAACTGGTACTGAAATAATTAATTGGATAATTTTAACTGTGGGTACACATTGATTTGTTTGAAATGTAAAAACAGCCCTAAGGTTGCTCGGCAACCTGATGAGGTTTTTGTTTTATTTAATTTTAAACACTTTCAGTTTTTTGTTCTACGTGTTGGAAAGTCGTGCGATGCTGCGGTCTGTCAGGCAGCTTCAGTTGATCGTATGCTGAGCTGCAGGCGTCGTATGGCTGCCGAGTTGAGCTGCATCCCGGCCCCTGTGTGTTTTGGCCATGAGGGAACTTGTTTTTGACAGTAAAGAAGTGCTTAGTGCTGTAAATGCTAATTTGCAGAACATCAAAACCTGATGATTTTGAGGTAACTGCCTCACTTGGCAAACGTCATTTTGTCTGGTTGATTAAACATGAGTCGGTGATATTTCAGTGATCAGAACGAGGCGGGTTGCTGTTTGCAGATCCTCATCACTCCTCCTGTTTTTTAACATGTGCTCATCAAATAAAAGAGAGACCAGCTTGACCCCTGTGAGACAAATCTGAATGATAATATTGAGATTGGCAGCGTGCAAAAACCGGGAGAGCATCTGCCTGCCACGACGGGGAGCAGCACATTTTGTAATCCTATTACAAGACACATAATGTCGATGGACTTCATCCAGAGAATCGAACAGTAGCCACTGTGTTTGGAGAGTATTTTTCTCACCTATATCCAAGAACCACTGCGCTCGCCGGTCGACAACATTTCCCCCTCGCTGCCTGCTGATCGCATGCTGGAAAAAAAGAGGAATGACACAATGCGCCTCGCTCTCACTGTTCTTTTAAGTGGGTTAGATCCACTTACGCCACATACAATAGCTGCCAAGTAGCCGGAATGTAAAATATGAATCCATAAAAAAGCTCTGTCTGCTCCGGCTTCTGTCAACAGCTTTTACATTTTCCTCAATTATGTCCTTCCAGCAGTCTGATGAAACTGCTGGCAAGTTGCAGAGTATTAGCACACGGGTACTCTTTTGTCATGTTATGTTCTTTCCCCCCATATCAACATCTGTGAAGCCTCAAATCACCATATTATTTACCCTCTAATCTTGCAGATTTCTGTCTGTTCCAGCAGGTTTTATTTTAGGGTTGGGGGATTATCTGATTTGTTCGGGTTAGGATTATTTCATGACATCTTGTTGGCAGTTATTACAACATTTGAGGACTTCCACAGGTGATTCTTACCCCTTGATCCCACGGTGCACGGCTCCGTGATGTCGCAGCCTTGACAAGGAGCTTTGCCAAAGTGTTTTTCCCGTAAGACTTTCCTTGTTTTATACGCTTTTACCGTAAGTAGGCTGTGTAGTTAAATCGTTTCTTTTCTGGGTGGAAATTAACCGGAGTCTGTGACTGACTGTGCTTCTTGACGCTTGACACTTCTGTGGAGTCACGATCACCGTCCCGATCGGGCCACGATCGGCTCGCGATGGTGGGGTGTAGCCCTTAAAGGTCTGGTGTGTAGGTTTTTAGCGCCACCTGGCAGTGAAGTTGCAGATTGCAACCGAACGGCGGACTCCTTGTAGAAGAGGACCCGCGCTCTCTCATTTAAAAAACAGAATGATTCTTATTTCCAGGTGATTATACACTAATGGAAACATGCAAATGAATGTTGTATTCGATTCCTGCCAATAGAGACTCTTAAATATTACACACCGGACCTTTTTAAGAGAGGTCCTGAGATGCATCCAGACATTACAATCCTGCTGACCATGCCAGTATGCACAGTGGATCTTTTCTATGTTAACAGTAATGAACCACAGCTGCAGTTTTTGGTCAGTAACGTGATGTGAATATGTAAATATGTACATATTGAACCAAGATATGTGTGCATGCCTTCGGTTTGCTATTTAAATAATCCGCGTACGGCGTGTTTCTCTCCGTCCAAGCTGAGCTTTGCCCTCTTTCCTTCACATTTCAAAGGGCCGGTTTAAAAATGATGAGCTGTTGTGCACAGCGTGACATGACCTGGGTTTGTTTACCAATGTGAAGAAGAATATAGAGTGAAATCCCCTCCATCAAAAGTACAATCTCTTGTCATTATCTCGGAAAGCCCTTGAAATACAGTTCTCGCTCGGAAGGTTGGCCGGCGGCCCGCTGCATGGAGGAATAAAGCAGGATTAGCTGGACAAATTGAAAACGGGGGGCTGTGTAATTTCATACTTGAAAGACAGAGAGAAAGAAGTAAAATAGAAGAAGAAGATCATTGGCATGTTTAGATATGATCGCGGCGATCTTTAGATGTTTGCCGTGTTGTCGTATTCGCGATTCAAGCCTGATGAATACAGTGTTTGTCATTTCCCCCCTTCTCACTAAAGGAACAGGATTACTGGCGTCAGTGTGAGGGCATCTGTATGCAACAAGCAGACACAGTGCACATAGCAACAGTAGCTCTTCCAGCGTGTCCTTAAATTATCCCCACTGCCACACACACACACACACACACAAGCGCACAAACAAACACATATCCACCTAGTTCGGCAGGCGAGCTGAGGTCATGGATCTCTGTGTGTTCTCCTGCTGCCTGTCAGACTTAAGAAAAATTAAAGCCATTCAGAGGAAGCTGCAGAGAGGTGCTCGCTGCATCGTGCCGATAACGTCCTCTCGCCCCGCGCTACCTGCTCCCTCCCACTGCTGCTTTGTTGAGACTTTTTTCAGATACTGGCTGACAGGATCAGGGTGGCAGGGGACCCTCAACCTCTCAGCAACGACACATCGGCAATGCAGAGCTCGTTTGCGCGTCTGTATAATGGTACGCGTAGCACAGGTATTACAATAAAAATCAACATTTTGCACCTGAATCAGAGTTCAGTGCATGTTTGCAGGGGGTTGGTATCGACGTGCTAGAAGAAACGAGAGAGGAGCTCCGACGTCTGCGGCATATTAAATTGTTGCTACAGTATGTGTTGGCGTTATCATGGGACTCGGGCTGGATCTGCTGTAGTTAAGTGGAGGAAGGTTGTGTCTGCTTTATTCTACTTGAAGCCAGAAATTTATACGGCAGGATTTGCCTCACGGTTTTTTGCTCAGAGCACGATCCAGTTGTTCGTTGTGATGTTTTTCCTGCATTTTAATTCACGTCGGTTGAGTAATTGAGACAAAAACGCACACAGAAAAAAAAGAGCTGATTCTAAAAAGGGATTTATGCCAATAGAAGCTCAGAATTACACGATTTTTATAAAACTCAGAAAGGTCAAACCGATGACATTAAAGATAAAAGTTATAAAGCTCCAGTGGGGGTAAGAAAATGAGTCATTTGAAATTCAGATTTTCTAAAACATGTCGTTTTACGTGCAGCCTCTGTGCACACAGATGTATATTTTTATATCAGTGCATCATTGTGCCGCGCTCATGTGTCTTTTTAATCTTCTGCCTCGGCATGTGGGCATCGCATCTGGTCAGACGAGTGCGTTATACGTGCGTATGTATTATTGAACGAGTAAAATGGCGTCCCGCGGCTCCTGTCATTCAGCCGAGGCCTCCACGCGCCGCGAGCGGGCCGAGCGATACATCGGAACGCGTTTAACACCTGACGGACTGGTAAACAGCCTCCGCCCTGCTCTCGGCGAGCTCGCTGATCTCCTCGTCCTCGAGAGAGCAGGTGAGAAAAGGTCGTCGATAGAAAAGCAGGTGACCGGCTGTGAGGAAAGTGGCTACGCTTCATCGAAAACCGACTCATCATTATCGTCTGCAGAGTTCTCTTTTGTGTGTGATCAAACCCGAGAACACAAAATGAAACCGTGATAGTTGGACAGCGTGAAACGATGCACGGCTTCTCACGTACGCCTTGTCACATATGATCCCCGATAGCAAATCAAAAACGCCTGTGTACCTTTGATTAAAGGCATAAATAGATATTACACTGTGTCACGGAGGAGCCAGACATTGCCTGCATGCCCCAAAGTCATTTATTTGGGCCGTGATATAACTCACTACCCATAAAATACAGAACGGTAATGACTCAAAGGTCAGACACAGACGTCCCGCTGGAGGTGCCATTTGTTTCTTAATACCCAGAGAAACTCTAACATTATTGATCCGCCGCACCACATGACTTTGAAAAGTAATTACTAGGTTATATATGATGAGATTTCCCTCCCCGTGGGATAACTTTATTACTACAATATAACACCCGCTCTCCACCCCTAAAGAAATACAAGGTAGTCGATACGGCATGCCAGTTGTTTGCATAGAGAAAGGATGGGCCGTATCAATGACAGGAGCAATTTATTTATCACAGCTATAGAAGTGACACGCAGGAGGAGGAGGAGGTAAAAAGGAAGCATTCTTTTCACGAGCCCACAAACATCATATTCTTCGGCATGATAAGGAGGCCCATCTGCGTTTCGCTGCTGATTTGTTTGTCTCACACGGGGGACCCAACCTATTTATTTCTAAGAAAAATAAAGCTCCTCTCTTTATACGGCTGCCATCAGAGAGAAGAGGGAAAGAGCAGCTCGCCGGGTGCCTATAGGACCGCTCTACAGGGAGACCTGTGAGAGACGAAGGCAGTGGAGAAGAAGAAGAAGGAGAGAAAGGACAAGATTGGGGGAGATAAAGGATGCTGGAGAGGAGAGGAGGAAAGAAAGTAGGAGAGTGGTGAGAAAATGAAAAGGGGAAAATGGGATGGAGCAAAGCGGGAGAGTTATGATTGCTATGCTCCATGCTGTTTCGCATGGCTCCTCTTCCCAATAGCCTGAAGCGACCAGGGGCTCAGATTTGGGCTGCCAACCAAAAGTTGGATATCAGCGTTCCTCTGAGCCTTCCTGCCTCCGAACCACGACTCCACACGCTGCTTCTATCAACTTAGTCTTTTAAGTGTTTGCTATGTGTTTTAAATTCCTGTTTGCAGGTTATGGCAGTGGTATTAATTATTATCAGAGATGTATAAAGTACTGGAGTAAAGGAGTGGAGTAGAAGTACAAGTGCTATATCAAAAAACTGACTTGAGTAGAAGTTGAAGTGTTCTTTAAACACCATACTTAATTAAAAGTACTAAAGTATTCAAAATGTTTTGTACTTAAGTATTGCAAGTAGAAGTATGTAAAAGTACAAGTACTGTTGTTTATATTATTTCAAATATTTATTAAGGCACAGCTTCTAATGTTACAGTGTTACAATGTTCATGATAGAGTTCTGTGATTTCCCATGGTCTGTGAATGCGTCTGAATGAATGCAGAGCGAGGGGGCGGGGCAGCAGGTGAGAGAGCGCACCTGGGTGAGTCAGGTGTGTGACGTACGGCGCACGAGCGAGGTTGATGTGAGGCCGGGACTGTTCAGTTGGTTTTTTGTCGTGGTTCCGGCCGACAGTCACCGAGTCCTGGAACCAAACCGTTCAGCAATAAATGCAGTTTGTTCAATATCGCCTCGTCATTCATCACGTGTCCGGCTGGACGCTACAATAGTAACGAGTAACGACTCAGCACATGAAAAATGTATCCGAGTAAAAGTATTAAATTCATCAAAAATATGTAGTGCAGTAAAAGTGGAAGTTGGGGAAAAATAATACTCCAAAAAAGTACAGATACTGCATTTTAGTACTTAAGTACAGTACTTAAGTAGTTCCACTTCGTTACTATACATCTCAGATTATTAGTGTGTACGAGGTCCGACAAATCGAATCCAGTTGATTAGCATACGATCACAAAGCACCTGCAATCGAGCACGCACAGTATGAATACGAATATGAAAAGTTCTAAACAGATTTTAATAGCCTTATTTAGAGTTTGGCTCAATTAAAATATTATAATTTACTCATTTGTTGAAATGCCAAATGAGAAGTGCCGGCGTTTATCTCACAAAACTAGCAGTGTTAGTTTTTCTCAAATAATATAATTCACTGCACCCTTCGTTTCACAGTCTGCAATGTGAAATCTGCTGTTTAACCTTCCACGCGCCGCTCTGGCTTCACCTTTTTATGTTTTATGAAGCTCGGACTTTAAATTTAAATGAGTAAAAAAACCCACGCCAGCCAGATCAATCTCCCTTTGTGCCATAAATCAACATATTAGATTCCCTTCCTAATCCTAATTCGACCGCGAGTAGCGGAAAATGGTTCATAAATCAAGCCCGTCTCCTAAAAACTGAATCTATGTGCTATTGTTAACAGAAAATATGTTTTCAGGAAGACATCGCACCGTAAAATGTTCAAGACTTGTAGCACAAAACACAATGTGTCTACTTCATTGGCCGTGCCTATAAACATGAAAGTTAAAGTTCCAGCATTGGTCTGTCGGAGTTTCCCAGTCGGTCTTTGGTCTCGGCGTGAACATTTTGGGCATAGGTGTTCCCTGTAAGGCTGCTGCTAGTGGAAAACAGGATGAGGTCAATGCCCCATTGAGTCTGTGCAGTACCCGCACAGCCACTCTTCACACGAAACAACAGCCAGTCCATATTCCATCGACCTGCTCAGGAGGTGCAGACACAGAACAACATGTGTTATTCACTAGGATTAAATGACGCCAGGGAAAAACCCAAAGCCTCGTCCTGTAAGAACCAGACGATGGTTTCAAACTGTAAGAGTCCAGCTCAGATCAGAGCAGGAAGAGGAAACAGCTCTTCATGCTGGGAGAAGCTTCTGTGTTCGGTTTGCTGGGAATTTTCAGCGCTCTGTTGGTGTGTGAACCCAGCGCACAGAAGCTCTCTGCCTTCAGCTTCAGTTTTATCTGTTATATGTAGGTTAACACAGGGCCGACAGCACAATGAAACGAGCTGGATTAGAGGAAAACGGGTCGGCTCGGCATTAAGATGCATTAACCGCAGCATAAGATAAAAATATGCTAAAGGAAGAGAATACAATAAAATAACATTGGGATAAAAATACAATACATAAAGTCTTACTCTCCAATCAGAATCAGAAATACTTTATTATTGTGTAGTATACACTGTATAAATGTCAGAATATAAAAATATAAATGAGTGAATTATATAAATATATGAGGATTGTGTGTAAGATGGAGACGCTCCATGCGCCGCCCGCCGCACGTGTCAGGATATCTCAACTTTATTTATAAAGCCCTTTAAAGCCGCAGCTGACACAAAGTGCTGTACATGAAATATAACATGACATATAAGATATAAAACAAAGAACGATATAAAAACAATAATAAACGATAAAACAATGTTAAAATGTTGATCAGCTGACCTGAGGCACCGGGCAGGAGTGTATGGGCGGTAGTGACGTAGTTCTGCCCCCGTCTGACGAGACCTGAGCTTTCCCTCAATAAGCTGAGGGAGGAACGGGCACCACACGTTTCTGCATGCATCATCTTTAATCTCTGTCATTATTAATCATTCTATTGTGCGCACATGTTGTTAAACAACCACAATATTCTGTATTCTTATAATACACGTGCAGCGTTTAACGTCTCAAGATACGAGTGGAAATATTACAGATGAACATTTTCCCTCCTGCCGCTGACTGTCTGACACCTTCCAGTCACTTTGTTTCATCTCAGGAATATTTACCCAAACCTCGACGCCTCTTATCAAAGTCCTGCATCTTGTGCGCCGTGCAGTGAGCTGCATAAACAGACAACTTATCTTCATCTTAAAGATGTTTATTCTTCAATGCTGCTGCTATTTGACCCCGTCTCTCTTGAAAGACGTCGCTCCCTCTGCGATTCTTTTACCTGAAGCACGTCGGAGGTGATTTACACCCGTCTCTCTCGCTCTTTCCAGTTTTTGTCCTTGCCAACAGCTGTGGAGGCTTCAACCTCCATTTGTCTAAGTAAGAAGGAGTTTGTCTGTCTCCTCGGTAATGGTATTGTTTTGATAATTCCTAAAATGAATATGGTAATCACTTATTGACATTTTTATGTTGGACATTGAGTCTTTTATTATCCGACTCCAGCTGCACAGACAGAATATATTGATTAAAAAACAAAACATAATAAGTTGAGGCTTTTAAAGGAAGTGGAAGAACACGAAAAGTGGCGTGTGGTGAAGAGTACAATAATACAATCATGCAACCACGCAGCCCTCGCCGGCACTGTGAGAACGAGCTCTCCACCTTTGTGAGGAATTGCACGTATCCATCATGCACATATAGTTTGGATAAACACACATAATGGTCTGTGTTGTTCTGCCTCATAAAATCACAGCGCACATCGTACACCACCCTGCACACCGCTCCGTCTCTGTGCTCATATCACCGACTCGCATCCCCAGAGAATTCCAATTTTCCACTGAAAAACTTTGTTCTTCACCGTTAATTACGGCAGGCCAATGTTTTCTCTCACCCTATAATTACAATCCAGAAAACAATTACATATCATTCAGGCAGCATGATTACCTACTGTCACTCCAGCCTACCGTGACATAATTTAATATTTTGCTCAATGATCACTCAGAGGATTCATAAAGGCAAAAGAGGCTCCCACTTATTGTGCATATTCTAGTCATCAGCCACTCTGCTTGTTCTTCTGATAAATGCCGGGTGGAGGGAGGCACTCCGGTTTGACAATGTGCCATTAAGCCATCCGCAGACCCGCTCTTGCAGATGCCGGGTGATTAATGTCTTCTCCTTCTCCCTATTTAGCCCTTCAATAATGAACCTGAATTAACAAGCCGTTGCTTCTGGTGACGAGTGCGGCAAACACTTTCCCCACGAGCACAAAACCCAGCCACAAAAAGCTCAAGCACCTTTTTTATTTTATTTGAGAAGCTTGTGATGGACGACCACGTTGAAAACAGCATTTAACGTCCTCGGCTTTGATTTGAAGTATAGGCTGAAGGAAAACACTCGATATGTTTAAGTCTGGAGTGAAGTAAAGTTTTCTGATTTGAGCCCTGGCTGTGTGGAGGTTGCAGATGCAGCTTGATTGGCGACTCTTAATTGTTTTTGTCGATGCAAACGTGTTTGTCTCCATGTGTCGGCTCTCCAATCCCACCGCAACCCAGATCAGGACAAGTGGTTACGAAAAATGGATGGATGGATGTTTAAGACTGCGTATGGTCTTAAATAATTGAATTATGGATGAAGTCCACCAAACTGTATCTGTATTTAGATGATAATCATGTTTTATGATCTGTTTACTAATTAGATCATTTCAAAAGTAAGCAGCCATGTGAGATATTACTTAGTTCTAAAAAACCTCGGGCCTGATCGCCACAGTAAACCTGCTCTGCAGCAGTGAAGACATAACCGCAGTCAGTGCAAATGCAAACAAAGCAAGGTGCTTTGTCCGTGTGTGCATACGTGAGCGTTCGGAGGTTAATATCATGCATAGCGCAGGTGGAAATTTACATTTCATACACAAAATAGCTTTCTATTGTGGAGGAGTCAGGGGAACGAGGTTTTACATGCTGTGACATTTATGGTTTCTACCTCCATCATTTTTCAATTTTGGCAGCACCTTGATGCTGCTGTCAGGATGTTTGTGGGATGCAGCATGTGCTGAATGTCATGTCACGCATAAAATTGGATTACATTTGGCCATCAGGAGTAGGTTCCATATTAAAGTTCCTCTGGTCAAAAGGAGGAACCCTCCGAGATAAACAAGCATGATTGCGGTTGCTCTGCAGCGTTGTTCTATCACAGCCCGGTTCATGTTTGGTACCGTGACCTAAGGTTTCTGAAGCTCCGACACTCGGAACCTTTGGATGTGATAAACAAAATTTAGAAGTGAAAGAGAAAAAAGTTTCCATGAGCAAAGAAACAAAAGTACGTTGGGAAAAAATGGTGTACCAAAGGTTTTTTCAATGGTTTGTGAGCAGCAATGTTTCGTTTTTACTTGCAAAATAAATTCTACTGGATATTTACTCAATCAAATATGTGTAATGCTACAGCGAGCTGAAGCTAATTTGAATATTTGCTGAATATTTTTCATTGTGGATTCATCTGGTGATTGTATTCTCAATGAATTCATCGTTTAATCTATGGTAAATGCCGATGAGTTCATATATTCAAATGCCTTTTTTGGACTAAACTACAGTCAATAATCCAAATATATTGAATAATACGTTCAAAAAATAAATTCTCGTACCCGCTTTAGTGAAATCCATACCTTCATATAAGCTGTGGCTCTGTCCAGCTGCCAAATGTCAATGAAGTTTTGCTACTGTACAAGAGTCTCTACAATTAAGCAGTTTTGACTTGCGTTATAAATTACTTTACCCTTTCACACAAAGTACAGAATAGATTAGAAGGCCTATATACATGCTATGACTTTATACAGCCCAGTATCCTTGGAATTAAGTCCATATTGTACAATCTGGCACCTTATGATTTATATCCAATAATGCCCAGTGGCAGGTCAGAGGGTAGCATTTATTCTAATCAGCCATTGCAAATACATTTTTCAGCTTTTGATTACACACCTTTTTACAGTCACTGTGTACAGAATCCTGCAGATAGGTCCCTTTCTGTGCACCGGCGTTGATTTGTATAGACTCCACAGGCATTCCCAGCCTGAAAAGACAGCAAGCCACTTCTCAAATCAATGCGGCTGAATAGAAGCACAGAGACAGCAAATTTCAACCACTGTACATGTGCAAATGTGCACGTGGTAATGTCTAACACTCAATCATGCAGATGGCAAACAATCAAATTCCAAACCGTCTAGAATAAGCCCTGAAGTGTCGGCTTCATCCATAAAGTAAATGCAACGCGTTCAGAGATGCTATGACCTCCATTCCTGCTGCACCGCACGTCCTATTTCATGTTCTCCTGCTCCTCAGTCACCTGTAACTTTAATGTCTGTGTTGAGGATTGCTGGGCTTTGGGGGATAGTGAAGGTAGAAGCTCATTTTCCCACTCCAGCCAATCTCTCTGAAGCATTGGCCAAAGACCTTTGCTGCACACCATTTGGAGGAGTCTTCCAGATTGCGCAGTGCAAGCCCTTGCTGAAAGCGTATTATTAATGGAAAGGTCAAAGCAGGGTGGGTGGTTAGATAGCAGCAAGGAGATACTGTCAGTTCTCTCCTCTTCACTGTCTGAGGCCGGGGGAAGGAAAGAATAAAGGGAAGCTCATCGGGGTATTACAGCAGCCTGTACCCTTAACTGTGTTTAACGTCGGTGTGTTTCAAGGGGGAATGAATTTCCATACGTGCCCGGCTGTTTAAAAACTCTTCAGCTGCCACTCATCGTGATGGCATGCACTCACCAGCAAATTGATAGTGCCCGCGTTTTGAACGCCGCTCGCTCTGTGTCTTCAACAACAACAAAGAAACGATTTTTGTTTTCAACAAAAGTGCTCTCAGATGTTGTCTCTCAGTATTAAGCAGCCTTTGAAACTAATAATTACTTCCTCGGTTTGAATATGAGAACACTGCTCTTAGTGGTGTTAATAAGAATAAACGCTTCCCTGTGGTCTGCCTCTGTACCTTTTTATCATCGCTCATTACTTGTTCCAATAATTAAACCACAGATTTCAGCAGTTATTCAGGAGAAACACCAGATAAGAAAGTCCCCCCACTCTCTCTCTCTCTCTCTGTTAAAAAAATAAGTGTAATAATTTCTCTGTAATTCATTTTGTTCTATTAAAATCCAAAGAGGTACTTGAATGATTCGCTGATTGCTTCACCAAGAAGGCATATTGACATACACAGGAAATGAGTGTATGAGATAATGGTTGTTTTGGGAAACACTGCAACCATGGAAACTGGGAGGTATAATTGCTCAAAACAATAAGCTGCCTCGTATATGCCAGCTGATATTATTGCATCAGTATTTTTATACGTAAAGAGGTAAACTGCAGATTCACCAGCAAACCCTGTCGCTTTGTATCTTGTTTGTCCAACGGCGTCAGGTGTCCGGGAGCAAACACCACCTCCATCATCGCTGGATATGAACTGAACACTTTTATGAATGTCATCACAACTTTCCAAAGTTATCTCTTCCCTCCGTAAACACCCGGCTGCCAGCAGACATTTATCTTTGTTTGTCGAGCATCTTTCCTCACCGCCTCGCTCCTTCCAGGCATTTCAGGGATCCTCCTCATTTTATGTAGCGCCATCTATTTTAACTGTCTTGACAAGGTTAATGGTCTCGTAAATGTCTGTGTCTGAGAAATCCCATGGGCGAGATTCCTTCACTGGAGGAGGTTTCAGTTTGGTTTGGCGCCGACTTGTGCAGAAGGGTCCCCCCTGCTTTGATCTCGCTAGTTCAGTTAACTGGATGCTGAAGGCGTGACACGAGGGATGGCGGCACTCGGCTCCACTCCGAGCTGTTCCTGTCAAGGTGTTTGAGTCACAGTGCATCATGGGAACAACTGTTTTGCCCCCTTAGTTGCTGGCAATCATTACAGTGATTGAGCAGCGGCTCCACATATGCCGTCTTCACAGAAATCTATTTAGCAGGTGGATATGCATGAAGTGCATGAAGTATGAAGTGTTCTGTCAATATGTTTGTGCTATTCACCCTCTAAGCTTGAGGGAAGAAGTGGATTATACAAACATGTTCAACTGAAGTGAATCGCCCTCGACTGTGTCTTTCTGTCATTGGGTAAATGGATATGAATGGGTTCCCACTTTGGTGGCGCATTAATCATGTTAGAGATGCAGATTACGTCTCTGCAAGTTTGCATAAATTATCCCTGACATTTGTAATACATGGTGCACGATTCGAAATAAACTATTGTTTTTCAAAAAACGATGCATTTGGGTCAGAAGTGTTTCCACAGAGAGGAAAATAAACTGCATGAGCTGCTGATGGTTTCATGCTCGTGTTTGAATATTTGTAAAATGTTTGTTACGTCTGCAGTCACATCAACATACGAGCATAACCCTGCATCATTTGCTGCAGTGCTGTGGCTTGTTGAAGATGATTAGGAACGGCCTGCAGCCTCCAGATTTCCCTTTTAATTAACAGTTGCAGCCTGGTTAGAGATACTTTTGGTTTTATTTTACTTTGGTATATACATTAAAATATATATATGTGTGTGTATATGTACACATACATATAAATATTACAAATCTGGCCTGAGGCACACCATAACTGGGCAGATAAGCACAATCAAATTGCTGGCGATAGCTTGCACAGCAGCCTCTTTGGCACACTGAGCTTCCAGCCTCCCTCTGGCCCTCTCACGCTGTGAATTGCTTCACCGTCAAGCCACTTTGAGGGAGAATGACCAGAGTACCGGGAATACAGATGCAGCATTTCAAGAGGTATCACCTTGGATTCAACCTTGTAGCTGCTGTTTTGCAAAACAACAAAAAAACTCATCATCAGATGACAAAATGGGACAAATCAGCAGGAGTTTTGGGATGAACCATCAGCTGCCAAGATCCTGACCGTGCATCCTTCTCGTGAAGGTGATTTAAAAAAGTTTAGAGGCATGTTCATGTTCAACCATTTCCTCGTGTGATTTTAAAAACCCTTATCGGACTTATCATGACTTACGATTTTAGACATTGCACATGAAGCACAAACTAAACCTGTGGTTAGTTTACATTTAAAGATCCGTCAGCAGCCTGTGCAACAGTAAATCTAACTCTGGCACCGTCCTTGTCCCCACAGTCATTTAAATAAAAGTCTAGACAAAAACAAAATGACTATTTGAGCTCGCCGTCTTTAGAAAAACAAACAAAAAGTGTTTCTGAACTCTGAAGGTCGGCATTATTTTTTATATTCAGCCCATTGTTTGAATCCCCCGCAGGGAATCATTTCACATATCTGAAATTAAGAAAGAAAAACAAAATAGCTGCAGCTCGTACTGCCGCTAAACGCTACTACAACACTGACACACACGTAAAGCACCTACCTGCAGGCTGTGTCCGAGTATGCCAGCTCTAGTTTTAAGATCATCAGAGTTGAGTGAATTGTGAGTTGATTAACAAGGAGACAAACAAGCTCTGTGTGCGTGTGCACGCGCATTAATGTCCACTTAAATGAAGATGTGACTCCAGCAATTTAGTCCCGAGCGTTATTGATAGGAAGAGAGAAAACAGAGGGAAACGCCAAAGACAGCAGAAAGGGTAATAGACATTAAAAGACTAAATCGAATAAACACAATTACAAGAGACGGATCCCATTTAGAGGCGCACCTGATGAGTGTCTTCCAATTATTTCACTCCCTGGTAGCACTCTGGATATTGTGTAAGCCGTGAACTCATCGGAAATTGATGTGCTTGACGAAGTGTTCCGAGAAGTGTTTCCGCTTAAGCACTCAGTTCTTGAATGATTGCTACGGCACGCATTCAGATTTCCCGCTCTGTAAACACAGGTTTCGTCTCTGAGTATTTGTTTTAATAAAAAGTTTTGGACTATCTCCGGTTAAAGCACCGCAGCTCTTTTGTCTGACACCCCCTCTGTCCAATCAGTGAAGTTCGGAGAGCCTCCACTTCTTGGCTCCAGCGTGAGATTCAACATTGTTCCAACTCAACTGTGTTAATCTGCAAAACGGATGTTCTTGAACACGATTAATCTCGTATTAACTAATGGAAGTTAAGGGAACAAAATCAATTACACATCTTGTGAACTCTGGATGTCATGTGGGCTTTCTGTTTTATTATGAATGTATGAAAAGTGTCTTATTTGAGTTTGGATCCGTTATGCTTGTGGCCAAACTAGATCCCTGTACGTTCCTTTAGGATGCGGTCACTAAGTTCAATATCCTGATTTTACAAATGCTCCCAACTTCAACTATTGAAATCTTTGGTAACAGATGACCTCTAATCCCCGCTGGGATGTAAAGCCCGGCACAGTCAATTGTAATTTGGTGGCCTACAGAAAAAAAATAAAGCTTCTTTTGTTAGTCTTAGCTGGCTTTATCTATCTGTTTCCAATTACAGTCCTCGAGCCCTGGGCTGGCGTGCACAGAAGACAATCCCTTTGCAAGTTCACTGCCTTCGTTTAATGTATAAATGCTGCTGCTATACTTTTAATCAAGTGAATATCTGCATGCTGTGTTTAAATGCTTTAACAAAACCATCTGTTATTTTTGTGTATATGCTTCCTTTAGTTTTTATTTAATTAGTGTGCTACAGGATTTATAGTGTATCCAACAAAACACCAATCAGTCACTGCAGTGTAGAAATAGTGTTTTAATCCTGTAAGGTCTGAACTAATTACTGAGCAGCAGAGCCGAAGCTATACGGGGAGTGCACTTTATTTTTAGATCGTATTGTCATCAGCTGTTGTGCAGCGTGAGTCTTTGATAAGCGTTTCAGTGATCGGAGCAGACGGTTGTGTCGTCTTGTTATATCGTGCACACGCATGGTAACCCTGAAACCACACTGGACTTTAACTGGACCCGGGCCAGAACCGAACAGAGAAAACACATCGATGCAATAAAAAAACGAAGGTGATGACGTCGATATGTTATTATATCTTTAAAAAAAACAACTCGCCTGTCTGCCATGCAAAGTGAATCACGTCAAACACACCCAGCCACGATGTGTTGCTAAATTACTAAATGCTAAAACTCTCGTGGTGACTTCTGCATTCACAGTGTCAACAACCACTGTGTTGCCTAGAAACGCTGTGTGTGTGTGTGTGTGTGTGTGTGTGTGTGTGTGTGTGTGTGTGTGTGTGTGTGTGTGTGTGTGTGTGTGTGTGTGTGTGTGTGTGTGTGTGTGTGTGTGTGTGTGTGTGTGTGTGTGTGTGTGTGTGTGTGTGTGTGTGTGTGTGCTGTAGCGTTTAGATTGTATCTCTGTTGTCTGCCTTAGTAATGCTTTATTCTGCTGATACAGTGAAAAGTGATTTCATGTTGTTGCCACGGTGTCCATAGCACTTTTTATTTATTGTTAATCATTTCTGTGTTTTCCTCTCCTCCTATAGTTAATTCCAGCACGACTGCACTGAGGAAAGCAGTTATATATATTCATAACTCTACGGTATGCACAGAAAGTCCGTCTATAGAAGATAATTGTTTTGTTGGTTTGGTCAATCGGGCTCTGTGGTGCAGTTAACACTCAGAAATGGTGAGATGATGTTCGACTCGTGCACGAGTTGCAGCCCTAAATGTGTCGTTTAATATAATCCTTTAATCTACTGTATAACATCGTCACCATAAACCACCTCCCACCTCCTTTCTGAAGTCGAACGCTGTAACATTTACTCAGAGTAAATACAGTAAATACATCAGACTCTCTTGCTCTCCCTGAATTTATTATTCATGATGCAGATTAAACGGGAAACTTGAAGGGCAGTTAGAGAGCGCAGACCTCCACCAAGGACAACAAGTCCGGACTTCTATGCGAAGCAAATCTGCCAGTGCACCCACTAAAATCTTGGTTTCCATGTCAAGCAAATCATTATTCGATACCAACAGAAATGGTTATAGAGATAATTATGTTATTATTTTGTTTCAAGGTGAAGGATGTGAAGATACTGTAAATGCTTCCAAAGCTAGAAAACATGGTGTAAATCATTCTCATCCCGTCAGAGCAACATGTGACATGAAGCGGCTGTTCCACTCTGTAATCACTCATATCTTCTTCATATCTCAGGTGGGCATATTGCACAGTATTATGTATATACATCACAGACTATTAAATCTATAATTTGCTATCTGTTTTATGTCTTGTATCGGGGTCTTCATGTGAGAGAAATCACACCTTCAGTAACAAAACCGCCAGATCCCACGCGAGCCTCGTTGTACATACAAACGCCTTAATTGAGCTGTTATCTAAATTTGCATTGATAACGAACTTAAACAAATGAACACTGCTCGTTAATCTAAAGCGCCTGACGGAATATCCCTTCCGTATTACAGCTATGACTGCAGGGAAAGGAAAATATATTCGGCCGAATGAATACACAGCTGCCAGTGCGCGCTCGAAGTCGTCTAAACGATGTTTGTTTTGGCAGCTATTTTATACGGTGGCCGGGAACCCATAATGCTGCAAATAAAAGAAACGCTACAAACAAGAAGAAACGCTGCTGCAAATAAAAGAAACGCTGCAAACAAAAAGAAACGCAAATGAATGCAATACACTTCTGTACTTCTTCTTCTTCTTCTTCTTCTTGCTCACATAAAAAACTACAGGTGCACCGGCAATAATAGTCCCCGGTAATTCACTTCCGTTGTGAAGTTTATTTTATTTGCAGTGCTGTTTCTCTTATTTGCAGCGGCGTTTCTTTTTTATTTGCAGCGCTTTCTTTTTGTTTGCAGCGTTTCTTTTATTTGCAGCGTTTCTTTTATTTGCAGCGCTGTTTCTTTATGTTTGCAGCGTTTCTTTTTTTTTTGCAGCGCTGTTTCTTCATGTTTGCAGCGTTTCTTTTATTTGCAGCGCTGTTTCTTTTTGTTTGCAGCGTTTCTTTTATTTGCAGCGCTGTTTCTTTTTGTTTGCAGCGTTTCTTTTATTTGCAGCATTGAGGGTTCCCGGCCACCGTAATTTCAGATGGAGTCATACTTTTAGTGTTGAGACAAAAAGCTTATTAGTTTGAATCATATTTTGATTAAATAAGTTTGATCCTTTTTTAGGTTTCGATCAACAACAACTCAACATTTTTGAATTCAGTTTGAGTCAGAATGTTAAAATATTTCAAAGCTAGCCGGGGTGCACAGTTTTGCCGTGACCTCAGTAGTAGAAATGAGTATATCTACTGTATACTACTACAGTTACACTAAAAGGTCAAGAAATAAGCAGCTATGGTAATATCTTCTTATTGTAGGTTGAGGCCGCTGTGCCTGGCGGCAGAGCACCGCATCCATTCATCATGCACAAAGTCTTCGCTGCGTCGCTCCTTTCTCCCTTTTTTCTTCAAACACTGTGTTTGAGAGCTAATGGACCTGGGCTTGGATTTTCAGCTGAAGTTTGCTGTACCTTACCACAACAAAGTAAGACCCAGGACGCCTTTATAGATGTAACCTTTCTAAAAAGTTGGTGAACATTTTATGCAGGCGGGAGAGGGGGGGTGGGTCGCGACTATCCAGAGAAGGACATCTCTCATAAGATCGTACGTGAAGCACTTTACGACTCGTGATATTCGAGCGAGATAATCGCTCGAAGGACAACTGACTGATAGAGATATCTCCACGGCTCTCCCGCTAAGAGGCTGTGTTGACCTTTCAGTAATGGTTGCTGCACACTCAGCACAAAACAGATGCCCTTCAAGAGCAAGAGCAGCGCGCAGGGTCCCGATTTGCTTGCATTGTCATGGCCTGGAGGGATGCATCGCTTCCTGGCGGAACACAACAAAGCGTTTGCAGGTGATGTACGACGGCTTGCCCTCTCGTAAGGTAGCTGATAATAACCGATTGTTGTTGTTTTTGTGGTTATACGCTTCGTCTCTACTCTGTTTGCGAGCGGGAACCGGTGTATTAAATCTCTGTTCCGATAACGTCAGCCCGTTGGCATCATCATCCATCTCATCAGTTGATCATCTCTGTGCTATCTATCCTTCGATTTCTGTTGTTCTAACCTGCCGCCACGTATTTAGCAGTTATGGATACGTTCACGATCGTATCGATAAGATTTGGGGCCTTCAGCTTTTATAGATATTCGGTTTTAGTTCTATATAATAAAGCCAAAATGGAAACGTTTATTCTGCATGTCTGAATTGTGCACTCATCGACTCTGTTACACAATCTTCTTAATATTCATGGCCGTGAAAATTCTTTAGAATTTTTCAGATTACATAATAACGTGGGGTATTAAGCTGTTATGGTGTCAGTGGATTTAAATGGAGCAGAGTGAGAACGATGTACAGTGCATGTCAGGCTCTGGTGCATAATGAATGAGTCTAAAATATGATGCAGAAAAAAACCATTCACATGAACAGGTGGGTAATACATCATTAGTCATAGTGTACGAGTAGTTTTGTTTTTCTGTTTATCCACTCACGGGCTGGTAAGTAAGTGCCAAAACTTGATTTATTTTATCAGCAGAGCTCAGAGCTGACACTGAGGAGAGATAGTGATGCACTGACAGCTGTTAAAGATAGGACGCATCTGCTATTGAAATATATGTAAGGTAGTTATTGCCTCTAAATTACCCTCTTAAAAAGAAACCTGAGTACTTTGCTGTGTTATGTAACAAATGTAGGCAGAGCACGAGCGATTGATCTCTCCTGAGGTTCACGGCTATGTCAGTCAGGGTCAAACTGCTATAAAGGATGTGTCAGAGCTTAGCATGAAGACTGGCAGGGCCATGCTTCTACAGATCCTTACCAGTGGAGAGAGTCAAGCAATCCAATGCACAATGAGATCCCACTGGAGCCTGAACTCTCAGCAATTCGCCTCAGCCAAGCCTGTAATTGATATTTGTCAGAGGGAAAAGGGTGGTCCATGTCAGCTCCAAAGCTACTGGGAGCTGGAGAAAGGTAGAAGGGCTCGCTCGAAGCCGAAGATGGTTGGAGGAAGATGCCTCCGAGGCATCGTATGACGAGCCTGTTGATTTCTGCAGCACTGGTTAATCATTAATGCATTTATTCCTGCTTCCACTGTGGCTGTTGTGTACGATGGTGCCGCTTTAAACCTCCTTTTACATCCGTGCATCATTTATGCTGTTTAACTAATAGTTAGCAGGTGGTGTCACATGAGTACCTTTATTAATTGTCGAAGTAATAACACTAATATCGGTGCTTTTTGTAGCAGTCACAGCACACGAGCACATTTATTACTATTCACAGCCGTTACTGTTAAAATAAACATGCCAGAAATAAAAGCAGCATCCGAGTAAAGATAACAGAAATGTGGCAGCAGCAACAAAAAGTGGAAAAACTGGCAGTTAGACTCAGCCACAGCAGACACAGAATGGCAGCTGATTGCAGAACTAATTGTATTGTTATTCAGCACATGAGACGATAGCCTGAATGAAAACGGACTAGAATATAAAGTCTGAAACTTTGTCGCTTGCAAATTCAGATTTTCATCAGCACTGCATAGAGTTGTCACGATACTAAAATGAGTAACCACGATACTATACCAGACAAAATATCGCGGTTCCGGGTATTACCGCGATACTGCAGCCTTTTTTTATAATTATTATTTTTATAAACTGCAATGTATTTGTACAAGTTAGTTTGAAACAACAACGTTTGTTTTTAAGCAAAATTAGTGTTGCCACCGACGAAGACGCCACGGCAGACTCGCTGCTCGGGCCCGGTGCTTCTGCCACGGTGAGTGTGTTGTCTCGTGTCTGGGCGAGACAGAACTTTAGCTTGTTGTTTGTTTTGAAGCGGAGCTGTCTTCATGGAGTTCGTTCTTGCCGGCAGAAACACACAAACAGCCAATCAGCTAACAGATGGGCGGACCCAATGTGCAACAGCCTATCACATCCCTGGACGTCACCAGTAACAGGCAAACAGCCAATCATTCAGCAGCTGTGTAGTTCGGTTGCAGCACATGCCATGTTTTTTTTTACGAGTGAGTAGCATGCAGTGAGAAGCCGGGAGGAGAGCAGAGGCGGCCGCTATGTAGCGGAAACTGGCACCGGTAATATAGTAATCCACGGTAGTACCGTCGTGTAAAATTTCTAGTATAGTAGCGAGGGGTATGATTTGGCAAAGCGGAGTACCGTGTATACCGTGGGTATCGTGCAACTCTAGCACTGCACGTCTGATGAGAAATCATTTTTTTGCAGAGAGTCTGTTTACGAGAATGAATATTCCATAATAGTTTGACTCCACTGTTGTGCAATGGAAAGATTGTAGTAGTAGTAGTGGTTAGTATCAGTAGCAAAAGCAGTAGGCAGATGTATACCGGTGGTAGTTATATTTGCAGTACTTAAATGTAGCAGTGGTTGTTACAGGTAAACCCTTAAATAAGGAGGATCGGATTCAAAGCATCAAAGTTTAAGTTGAATTTATTGTTCTTGGACAAGAGGAGCATTTCACAGTGCAACACAGCGAAGAGGTCACAGAGAAAAAGGCTCCCTGAGGAGCGCTAACAATTTGTTCTTATACATTTTCCTAAAAATGGGCTGTGTCAACCCCTGTAAATTAACAATTTGCATATAATGCATTTAAACAGCTTTCCTCAACACAGCCCCTAATGAATAGCCAGTAAGTCCCCAATCTGACCTGTCCCTGAAATTCCTCTATTTATACATTAACCTGCCAGTCCGAGGAAAACGGCAATAAAGGGAAGTGCCCTCAGGACATAGTTAAAATGTTCTAAGTTAAAACATGTAACTAGCTGTGTAACCCTGATTTTTATGCCAGTGGTAGTCCACAGAAAGCACCTTGGACAATGGACGGTGCTGTGGGATATAAAAAGAAGCACTTAACACCAAACAGTGCGCCCACGTTCCATTTCCCGACCCAGCTCAGCGGCGTCAGCATTAGGACCCTCATATATCCGTGAACCACCCTGCCCTACCGTTCTCGAAATTACATTTATATGCTTCTAATTTGTTTAGCAATCTGTGTGTTCGGGCGGTTGTAATTGCCGCCTGGATCACTTTCAGTCGCGAGGAAAAGAAATCCAAAAATAAACCGAGCAGATAAACGGGTGTGGGATGAGGCCGGGGCGGGCGATGGTCAAACAAACTGTCTGACACTGGAAAAACAAAACAGTGAATTCACGGAGGCTGAAAAACCGAAACTATGAGCTGAAATAATGTAACGAGCAGGAGGGAAGTGTGGACTCGATAATCCTGTGAGCAAATATTATAGAAAACCAAATGAAATAGACGTGGTTGTTGTGTTTGGACTGAAAACAGTACTAGTGATACATACAGAAACTAAACTAATCTCGTCTGCAGCCGATGCTTTGTGCACCCATCCATCCACTCTTTGTCAGACTTTTTATTTTACATCAGAATAACAACAGCACAATGCTTCCCTCTCTGCGACAGAACACAGGTCATTTGAAACCCTTTTTGAACAAATGACTAATGCTGTTGTTTTTCTGGAGAGTACAGTCTTTATTTAAACGACCCGGAGAGGCTGCGTGTCATAAAACTGTAATGTGTCATTTCAAGTTGTTTGGGCAAACAGCCGGTATTTTCTGCTCAGCTTCCTGTGCACATTACCTTTATATCCATAGGCCCGGTAACAGTATGAGTATGAGAGTAAAGCTGCAACGTAAGCTGTGTTCTCCACCTCGGTGTGAAAATCACTGCGGTTTTCAATTCTCTGAACATCTACCTGTTCCATCACAAGCCTCTCAAACACCAGAGGTCATGTCTTGTCCTTTTGCTTCCCCCCTCCTGTCGGTCTCAATTGAAAAACTCAGTGATGGACACACTAGTGACTGACATGCCAGTGGGAAAGTGGCTTTTTGGGAGGACAGCCGGGTGACTGTTGAGCACTCGTTCTGCTTTTTGCTCCGTGTTGCTCGTCATAGTTATTTCTTTAACTGTTGACCTTGTGGAAATTGCTGGTTGCTCCCCGGGGCCTCGGTGGTCCGGGTCACAGCAGACTGCATCTCATCCGCTGAAAGCCTGGTTCTCAATGGGCACTACATTAAGTGCTGCCGGTACTCCACAGACCACTCACTACAGGGACCCAAGATCAGCGAGTGTTTCGAAGGTCTATGCTTATATGCACCAGACTAAGAAATGAAGCAGTCGAGCATGAGTAAGCCGCAGCAGTTTATGTTCCGACACTGAGAGACAGAACAGAGTTTCATGGAGCACATCTCTGCCACCGCCAGTATTTCCACCGCACTTTGCAATGGAGACGCTGTCAAAAATCTGTTTGGTTTTTTTGGCAGCTTTTACATCTGCTTAAGCGTTGCTTCCCATTTGATGGAGTAGCATTCAAACTGACTCTTGAAGTTTTTTTCCCCACATCTCATCTCTGCAAACCAGCCGCCGCTGGTTTCCGACTGTAACCCCTGAGAGGAAGGTCTAGAGGCGGAGATGAATTGCTGTCATAAGAGGGGAGGAAACTATATATATATATATATATATATATATATATATATATATATATATATATATATATATATATATATATATAAAAAAAGCGAGATTGTGATTGTCTGGATTATGAATAGGCTCGTCTGCGACGGGAGCCTCCGAGATGACAGAGGAAAGGCGATCCGCAGACAGAGAAACGCATTCACGTCAGTGGCAATCAGCCCCGGCTTCTTATTGTCGCTGTCATAATTAGAGCAGAGCAGTAAGGAGAAGGTTGCTGCAGATAGAAGCTCGTCTCTTTCTATTTCAGCTCATCTTCATTGCTAATGGCTGCCTTTGATACATATTGAAACAATGCACTGAGTGCTTGGAAACCATTCTGAATAATTCATGCAATTGCATCACAGAGTGCACAGTGATATACTGGTCCTACAAGGATCATTGATATCTCATAAAGTTCACGGTGCTCACTCTCGGGAGGGAGCGCTGTGAACGAGCCGCATAATTTTCAGTCAAACGAACTGGTACGATGTTCAGTGTGCGACTCAAAGCAGAGATGCAAAGACCAGTTTACACTGGACAAATAACGGTGGAAATCATTAGAAGAAGAAGAAGATATACTTTATTATTTCCTCAATTGGGGAAATTCGTTTTTACATGCATTTTAACCCAGACACATGCAGTACAAGGTGATGTGCAGCCTCCCTGAGAAGCGCCCAGCTGTGGGGGGTCGGTGCCTTGCTCAAGGGCACCTCGGCACCTCTCCAGCTACCAGTCCATCTTCCATATTTTTGGTCCATGTGGGACTTGAACTGGCCACCCTCCGGATCCCAAGCCAAGCCCCTTGGACTGAGCTACTGCCGCCAATTAGTCATGTTGTTTGATTTAAATAGAATATCTATGTATTAAGTTTGATTTCTTTTTGACTTCTTCCTTCTTATGTGACTTCCGTCGTCTTTCTTAGGCAGTAGTGAAATTGGTCTGATCATTGTGAGTGAAGCTGGAGTTTCTGTCACACCCCCGCTGGTGCCTGGTGGTTTCTATGTCCTCATATTAGAAACCAGCACAAAGATTCTGATATGATATGCAGCATTAGAAAAACAGAAGCAGTGCCTCTAACTGTGGTGCAATACTTGCGTGGGTTTCTAAACACATTAGGATAAAGTCTGTTTTATCAGTGAACCGGTACGTGCAGCGCACAGCCCTTGAAACTTAACCAAAACAGATGCGTTGAAAAATTCCCACAGCAGTCATTTTCTTAATCTAATCCTGGGCTGGTCTTGGAACAGACTCCAGCAGTGACTTACTGGGGAGAACACAAATTGCTTGATGAAATGAAATGAATTTCTTGATGCTAGGTTATCTTCAACAGATAATTGCTTAATGCTTTGGCTGCCTTGATCACCAGACGGTAACGGAAGGCAGATGTAGCTCGCCTTAACACCACGGCTTCTTTGTCAGTTGTCTTTTTCTCCCTCCGCTGGAGAACTCAAATAGTTTTTGTATTTGTGATTTTGTCTCCCACCGACAGTGGGGAAACATCGAAGTGATGATAGCACCTTGCATGCTTTTTCTGTGAGCGTAGTAACTGAATATATAAAACCAATTCTCTAAAGGAAGAACTGGATCTGAGCCCCCATGTGCTCCATAACACCAAGCCCATCAACTAAACCAACAAACACCCAACAAATTACGAATGTTGTTAACCCCCCAATATTCCTAATTTAGAAGTTCTCTTCCTCACTGAGACATAAAATATTTCTGGACTGAACAGATATAGTCTGAGGATTCCATTAGTTTAGAAAATTGAAAAAATTGATCAGGTAAATTGAGACACGTCGTGGGACTGAGTTCAAGAGTTTGAAAAAGTTTGAGTCTGATTTTCTCTTTCCATCATACTTTGAACAAACTGTTGTCCATGCAATGATTTGATAGTTTATTAGGTACATATGACCTAGCTGAACTTTGTCTGTTGAACTGGAAGCAGATGCATATTTATAATCTGAAGTATTTCTGTGTATTTTATATTTGTATTTATGTATTTTCATGGCCACAGTCGTGTGCTCTCTGCTCATAAGCATTCACCACAGACCCTCCATGCAGACCACGAGGTTAGCAGCACTGTGGCATATTACAGACATTAATCTCACAAGAAAATGATATATTGATCTTCGGTGCACCAAAGGTGGATCACGAAATGACCTCTGATGCATAATTTAGAAATTTTCTTCCAGACTTTTGCTGTTAGAAAATAAAAGGTAAGGCTTTACAGGTGGCTCATTGTCCAAAACTAAACCGCAATAAATGGCGTACACTGTCAGTCACTGTGACATTTAGGCTGTGAACAACCGACATTAGTTACCATTAGTGTTTTAGATTTAGAAAAGCCTTTTCACCAAATTTCAGCTGTAGCCGTTCTTCAGTATATTAAATCAACTTTTTGAGATGTCATTTTATTAATGTCAAGGTTTCATTAGCGGTGCCTGCTATTGAGAATTTAAGTGCTGAAAAAAGAGACTGTCAGCTCATCTGTGGAAGGAAAATGTTCAAATCCTCGATGAGAGAGTCAGCTGCTTACATTACGGTATATTCTATTCAAACAACACTGATCCCTACAGTATATGTCATATGTCTCGAAGAATAATTTGTTTTTAGAAGGTGCAATCAAGCAAACTTGAAATTGGTATTTTGCAGTTTATTGCCCCCCAGTTTTAAAGTTGCCCAGCTCCTGTTCTGGCACGACACTTGCTCTGCTCACTGTGTCAGCGTTCTCTCGCTCCCCAGGGCTCACGGCTCGTACGTAAGGGGCAAAGTTACATAGTACAAGAAGAAAAGTGCATAGAATTGCATAAAACATGTAAGCAATATAGCTTGATGTTACGTCCACAATAACACGACAATCATAACAATCAAAGTCTTGGTGGTAGTGAAGAAAAAAAAGGTTTATTTATAACAAACAAAAAGATACTCAGGTGGGGTAGGATGGGACAAAGTGATTGTGGCAAAGAAAGTGAAATTAATATAACAAAAGTAGGACTGTCTTCTTTGGAGCTACCGAAAAGAAACACAAACAAAATGCCTAACTGACTAACTAACAAAAGACAGAACAGTACAAAAGGTGGCACAACCAATCATCCTAGTGAGTTAACAAAGACAATGCCTACGTGTGTGGGAATGTACAGGGTACCCCAACTTACCTAGTCCCAAGAAAAAACAACCCCCCCACCACCTCTAACAACTCTATAAAGTTGACAAGCACAAGTGGAAAAAGGGAGCAAAAAGAGAGAGAGAAGGCTGGCGACGTCCTCCATTTTAAGAAGCCTTCTCCTTCACCATAGGCCAGCTGGAAATGTGGGGAGCCAATAGCAGCAGTGGACAGCCTACCTTCACAGGTGAGAAGTGTTTCTGCTGCAATCATCTAGTAAAAAAAAAAACACAGGGAAGGGGGAGGAGAAACACAAAACACACCTCTTGTGGCCAGGCACGTAACACAACCACCAGCAAAAATTATGATTTATTTCATACATTGTACATACATTGACGGGTACGAAATATTCTTGCATAATTTAAATATAGTGTAGTATATTCGGTGGTGATGCAGTTGAAGATGTCTGAAGAGAAACTCCGCCGACACTGTCTTAGACGTAGAACAAGTTTATTACAACAAGTAAAACGTTACTTGGAGAGCTCCTGGCCGAATCATAAGAGACTCTCCCTTAAGATAACAACTAATGACAAAACAAGTATCTTAATGTAAACCATATGTATATAATAGTATCAGCATTAGAGACACCTCAATAGCCAAACTTCTAAAAGTAAATATCACAGTGATAACTATGATACCAAAACTAAAGCAGCTCTGGAAGTGACGCGTGCGCAGACATTCTTCTTGCAGCCACACTTTGTAATTCTGGGTGATAACACGTTTTACATAAATATCTACCTGCTGCAGCTTGAAAGGACTTCAGCAGAGAGAATCTGGGATGCCATAGAGTAACAAAGCCACAGCCGGACTCGTCGTACCCAGCAGTGCTACCAAGATAAATGAATGCCACAGTGACCCCTGGACTCAGGTTACCACTCTGCTCCCTTCTCCACGGAGGAAGACTCTGCCTTTACCTATACAAAGAAAAAAAATAGAAGATACATCAGTGCCCTAGAAAAATTGTAATTATTTCAGTGGGTGGAGAATCCCAGTGAGGGAAAAAATGAAATCTCATTTCAGCAGGATGGCAGACCTCCTGTGAAATATGCCTCTCCCTTTTGAAAAGCCTGCCAAATTGGGACAGTGAAGACCAGGTGCCACACGGGGAAAACATTGTAATCTGACACTCATTTATGATTGCAACACAGAAACACATGACTTCTGAATGCTGTTTTTTTTGGAGGGGGGGGTCGGCAGATCCATCATTTTGTCTTTCATTTTTTAACATTTATTCAAAGCTTTCCAAAGCATCTGTTTGTACGCTATGAATCTTTTATTATTTAATGTTTGCTGAAACCTGGTGTCGCTCTCCTATTCAACACCCTATGGGGTGTAACTTTCTGTATGTATACCAGGCAATCATACCAATACCAACCACCTTCAGCCAAGCCTGTATATGAAATCACTTTGAAGGATCTCTGAGGATATGAGAATTTTCGAAACTTTTCTCCCATCTAAGATCGGCCATCGGTTTTGCTTTAAGCAGAGCTTAAGCGAACAAAGAGGACTATAATGGTCTTCCTTGGTGAAATCCTGCAGCGGAGGACATTGGACTTTAGAATTTAGCTAAGGATTAGAGAGAGATTAATACAAGTATGGCAGATGAATAAAAAAAGGAGGAGCGTGTGATAAAGTGTTGATATTCCAGAGATGTTCTTAACAACTCCCAGCTGCATATCACAGATGCAAGGATTTGGAAAAACTCCCGGTCTCCTGTGAACAGAGATTAAGAAGAGCTCACCGTTTTATTAATTTGCCGATCAAAAACACGTTACCGTGCAGTGATGGCACTGTGGTACAACCCTCCAATTTTTTCCAATAATCCATGCTGACGTAAGTGTCTGACAGACGTCTTCAAAAAGCCGTCGAGCTTTGTGTCCTCGATGCTGAATATTCGAGGAGCCTCAATCCAAACTAGTGAGTCTGTTTTGTTGTCGTAATGTAAGGCGTTATGAGTAATGACAAGCTTTAACCTAACATGCTCTCTCCTCTGCACATTTTGCACCAATTTGAATGTTCTGGCTGTGTCACCTTTCGGTTGTATTTTTGGGGAATAAATCACTGCGACTGGCGATTAGCCTGAAAATAATTAGCTTGAACGTTGTTCTCCTCCCAGGTCTGGAGGACAAGCTGTGTCAGGTAATTTCGCTCTTGTTCACCTTCCCCTGCATATCAAATGCCACCTTTAGGCCCTTTCCCCATTATGGAGATAGTGTAACAGTCCCTCAATATGGAAGGCAACACACTTCAGCAACATTAAAATCACCCACTTCAGGCTCGCTGATGCTTGGCAGTGTTGCAGGAATTATATTTTTCATTTTCCCGGTGAAGTTTGATTCAGTGTGTGTCGGCCTGTTGCAGTCTGTCCGTTTCAGTACAAGTCAAAGGGCCGGCACGTCTTGTTGGTTATGACAGGTTGAATCTGATCGTTTCTGACATTTAAGGGGCCGGATGGTTGTTTTGAGGCGGCCGCTGTAAATTCTGCACAGTTTGTTCTTCGTTTTCTTTATTTAGTTTGTCAGTGGAAAAATAGCACAGCGTTTGAACTGGCGTTTATGTATTATATAAAAGCCACGGCTGTCCTCACTTTCAATATTGTGTTATTCCAAAGTAGGCTTGATGCAATCTCTTCTGCTTCGGGGAATGACAATGCTGCTGCAAGAGATTATATTTCCACAACTTCTTTTTGTTTTTGTTCCAGTTTTATTGAAATTGGACATTTCCCTCGTAGGAAGTGTCTCTAAACTCTAAACTGGGAGAAGATATTAATAAAAATCCGCTATGCGCTCACAGAAATAATCATGAAGTGTTAAATAAGATATATATCAGGCTGAGAACAAAGAATGAGCAAAGAGACAGTTTTACTCTCTAGAGGGAGCCGCCGCTAACATGTGATACGGATTAGAGAAATGTTCCCACAGTACAGATGGTTATCGTGGCTTTATTAACTAGCTAATGACTTTTTGTCTTTCTGGCTGTTTGCTTTCCGCAGCCCAGTTTCATGGTGGCACTTCATTGAACAAATAAATGTAACTGCATATGCCTTCTGCTTTATCCATTGGGCTTTGGCTAAGGGAATTATCTGAGCATATTGAATTCATAGATCATTGTTGCTAGCTGGAGGCTTCAAAGTATCATTAATATTCCGATTCTAAAGATGTGCGAACTACTTCTCTCATCCCTCCTCTGTTATTACACTGTTGTTCCCAGGTTGAAATGAGACTCTGCTGGAGATTTTAAATAACTTTTTTTTGTGTGTGTGCGCGCTGACTTTGAAACATGGCACGGAATAGAAACAAGCAAACAATGATGTCTTTTGTCTGGTAACTCATGTAACTCATTGAAATGCAGTTATTTCCAGAGCTGATGCCTTTGTGTGGACTGTTATGTAATCGCTGCAGTGATCAAGGTTGTCCAAGGGCTGTTTTGTCTTGATGCAGGAGTCAGGTCGACTCAGTAGGAAAAGATCTATTGAAGGATCAGCGGCTGTGATCGTGGGGTTAGGATGCTTTTGTGGGGATTTGAATTCATTAACACTTCAGTTTTTACTTTATATAAAGAGTTTTTGTGAAGATTCTCTGAACAAGGTTGTGTTTTTAATGCTACTTTTGTAAATATGTGCAGTTGCAACGTCGATAATAGAAATATACATATAAGAACACATCTGACTGCTTGTTAGACATTAGGGCACTGACATTCGGCTTAATTAATACCGATATATTTCAGGAATATTATTTGCTTTATAGACTTCATCCTCAGTTAGGAGAATTACAGGAGTTATATAAGATTTGAAGTTAGGTTGTTAAAATAGGGTGTAAAAATAATCCCTTCAAAGAGACATATATATGACAGACGAGAATGAAAAGGAAGCATTGTTAGAATTCTTCCTTTTTTAAAATGAATAGCTGGGATGGAAAGAAAAAAAGAAACAAGAGCCTGTTGGAAATTTTATATTCCTTTTTATATTTCTTTGTGGAATTCAAGTCTTGCTTCATGATGACAGCCTCGAACTGTCATTAAGAGACAAGACCGAGACTAGTTGAGTCCAAAACCAGTACCCCACTGTGCACCAGTACCTGGAGTCATGTCTAGAATCAACATGATGCAAACAAACTAACAACCTGTCTCTGTAGTGTTTTATTTGTTTTTATTAGTGGGCTGTTGCAACTCGCTGTAATCGCTTTGAGAATAATAACTGACACATTTGTAAATCATGAATGAAACTTTCGTGCGTTCTTAGTTAGCTCCGGTCTCTTGCATTGGGAGGCCTCGTGAATATATGAAAGCTGAGGCCGACAGACAGAAAGATGAGATCGATATTTAATTGTTTAATCCTGGCTTCGGGTCTAGATCAACCTGACATGTCTGCACCGTGCATTATTTTTGAATAACTGCATCATTTCCCATTCCCAGCTGTGCAGTTATTAGAAAATAATGCACACCTTCTTTGAATCTAATGTAGCTGCAGGGTATAATCAGTGCTTATTATCGAACCATTTAATCTCAGCATTTATCAAAAACTGTACGAAACATACAGACTAGACATCAACAAAAACTAAAAACTAGAATATAAACATGTACAGTTTAATAAGTCGGAGCACAACTCTGCAAAATAAATTCTAACATATCCCTAATCCACAGAAAAAGTGCTTAGAAGTGGAAATGTGACATGATAACTGTGGATCCAATTGAAATGTCAGTTTTCATCCCATAAAGTGCATCTTCACCTATTTTGCCGGGGATCAGGCCTAACTTTGATTCAGTCCATGTCAAGGATGGCTTTTCCTTTTTTCTTAATCTTCAGACGCTCCGTGACACTTCTGATTCACTTTGAAAATCCATTAACATTGATGTGAGCTCAACCCTTGGCTGCGAATGCTAAGGCTCTTAAGTTTGGTAAAGGAGGGGCGGAGCTGAGGAGGATCGGTGATGGTTGGTGGTTGGTGGTTCATCTTCACTTTCTGGCTTTGCTTTTTAAAAATCTGTCTAAGGGAGAGAGAAAGACATTTCTACAAACTTCCATCTCCCAATGTGCTCATGACGGCTCCCTTGTTCTCGTCGTCTGTGGTATTTCGTTTGCAAAACTTCGGATTAAGTCGAGTGGCAGCTTACACGACCGTTCCTTTGTGATGCGACTATACTCAGATATACTTCAAGGCCACTTCGCTTCAGAAGATTAAAAATGGAATGTGCCCTCACTCAGAATACTTGGAATACACTCGCGTATGCGCCTTTTTTTTATGACATTTCATAATGCACATGCTGCACATCCACTGACCGCTTGTAGAAGCCATGTCAAGTAATGATGAACAACTTCCACAAAGAAGCTATTCACATGCTGGAATGCTACAAAGAAGCAGCTCGTAGGAGGTAAATATAGACTCATTTAAAGTGCAGTTCTGCTCCTTATCTGCGGATGTGAAGAGTCCCATTTATGTCTTTGAAGCTATATAAGCCAAACCGAGTCTATATGGAAACTCTCAGTCTTCACAATGGTTATGAAAGAGCCCTTAAATTTCTAAACAGATGAATGGGCGTTGGCTTGCTGGCTTGTGTTTGGCACAAGGACATGCACTGTTGAAGCCCGGTATTGTGCTGGATGACTGAAATGAATGTGTGAAGTGCGCATGGATTTCTGAGAGGTTTGAACAAACAAATGAACCTAATCCATCAAGAAACACAGAGGGTGTTTCTCCCTCTGCAGCCTGCATGTATCATTATTATTCACCCCCCCTGTCAGTCGTGTACCCCCTCTCCGACGATATACCACTGCCCCCGAGCGTGCGGCTCCGAGCCTGCATCTGATTACAGGTCGGGTCTTATTTTACCAGGTCGAGTCACGTCTTGAGCTGATTTGGAGATAATTGCAGGTAACGGGACTGACCTTTGCATGTACTCCAATAAACATCATTACGGGTTTGAACTTTTAAACATTTTTGCCAATAAGTTTTTTAAAAGCTTGTTCAAACATATTAAATCTAAATTAAATTCTTGGCTTGGATTACTGAAAACCTACGACAGACGTGGATATTGAACAAATATAACATGAAATACTTCTGAAATACTTTACCAACCCTTTGCTTCGAAGCTTTAAAGGTGGAATATTTCAATTAACAGATGGCATGTTTAAAAAAAAGTGAAAATGAACTGATAGATGAATCCATTGGTTTTTTTTGTGTGTGTGAAAAGGTTGCAGGAATCACTCCATTATCTTTCTTTGAAATGTTTTTTAAGGCCAAGCTCTGAGCAAGTTTTTGCTTTTCTACTATGAAGCTTTGGAACGTTGTTTTAGAAATCTACATTCTGTCCTTTAACCTTTTTTTATTTCTTTCCCTTTCCAGTCCTGATTCAGAAAATCTTCAAGACAGAAAAGTTAAGCTGAGGATAAACTCTGCCCCTGAAAAAAAATAGTCATAAATTAAGAGAATAAAAGTTTTTTGACTGAAACCTAACATCTGGTTCTGGAAAACTCTCAGTCTGTTCATGTTCAGTCACCCAGACGCATCAATATTCTAATCGCCATGAAGTAGTTCAGTTCAGTTTCACAGAGACCTAGAAGAACTGCGTGCTCTAGTTCAACATCTTACTGCGAACAACTTGATTCATAAGGAATTAGGACATCCACATAATCAATCATTCACATGTTGACTCCCTTACCCTTTACGGATTTCAAATTATTAGAATAATCAATAATTAAAAACGCATCAAAACCTGAAGATATAGGTCAGGTCCTGCCATGCTGAAGCTTCACGCAGGACACGGGGCTATCTCTAGACTCTGCGTCCTCAGTGTCAGGACAGAAATATCCGATTACTACGACTGGATCGAAGCCTAGAAGAATATCCAAGTGGGTATTAGAATAAACTTCTCTGATCTTTGATTACATGTCATGACCTGGGGTGTAATGAAAGCTACAGGGAAAACGTCTCATTGAACGGCGCTGGGAGAAAGTTTTAAAATGATTTGAAAGTGGTACAAATATTAAATATAAAGAATTACATAAAATAAAAATAAGAATGTCACTTCCTCACTCTTTCATGACTTTCTTCTTTGAGTAAGTCTTTGTGCCAGAACTTTGTACTTCATATTAAACAAGCCTGAGCCCTTGCATTTTAATTTAATCGTAAGATAGATCACTTTGTCAGACACGTTTGCTCTTCCAAAAACACTTAACGGCAACAGCTATTGATAACACATTAACACATCAACTTTGAATCCGAAGGGTTGTCATTAGAGGGTAACAGTTTTTACTCACTTCAGGTTTTCCATTCACACGAAACACTGACGAATCAGTCAATATGTTGCATTTTCTCCTTCCCTGTAGTGACATGCTGTAAATCACACGTCAACATATTTCACACATAATGATAAACTTCAATCGCAGCTTAGTTGAAAGCTTTCCGCCGCTATTTACTGCCACTGTCATAAATAATGAAATGCATGGGAGGAACTTGAGGAAAAGAGACAACTGTGGTTGTTTTTCTTTTGGTCAATAACATAATATGAGCTTTTCATGCATGCTGAACTCCACAAAGTTTCTTAATAATATTGGGCAACTTCTGGAACAGCACAGTCCATTGAGGAGAGAGAAGTGCTTTTAAGTATCCACAGTTACAATAATGAAAGGAATTATAAGCTTTAGAGAACAAAACTTGCTGCAGGGGGCCAATTTTTTTACACTGTGCCCTCACTGTAACTTCCACAACTCGAATTTGAAATGCTATTACTGCAATTATGAGCAAACTAGTGTTGAGCGTAGAACAGAGCCGGCAGGAACAGACAGACACATGCATGTTTCTACCAACACATTTTTATCCAGACGAAGATTTAGCGACGATTATTCTGTTTGTTGTTCTTCTGAAATGAAAGCTCAGGTACACACCCACACTTTTGTGTGTAGCTATTTGTAAATGCACATCATTCAGACTTTTCTTCCCCCGTAGGATGGCAGAGGCATGAAACAGTTGTCCAATTTTCTCAAGTGGATGGAGTAAAGGATATTTCACTCGAAAATGCATAATTATGTCGTAGTCCCGTCTGTATGTGGGTCAGTATTTATGGCAGGATCTGCTCCTCTTCTGTGGCTAATGTTGATTTCAGAGCGACCCTCACTCCCTGAAGTCAAGCAGCGGCAGAAGTTAATTGACAAAGTGCAAAAGACTACTGGCCCATTTTTCGAGTGAGCTAAATATGCAAGAGCAGTCTTCCATGTCACTATATAAGACAGGCCTTCTTCTTCCTTCATGCACTTCAAAAAAAAGAAGAACAGGAACATGCCAAACTTCTGCAGGCAGCTGCTTACATGCTTGTTTCACCCCCCTCACTTCAGTTCCTGTTGGTTAATTAGCTGTCGTGTACTGCCTGATGATTACAAGCTCACTTCATATCACAGGCATTAAAATGACCCCGTCAAGTGTTGGATGAAATTCTAGGATATCATCGGCTGGTATCATGTGTCCACTGTGATTTCATGAGCTTTTCTTTTATTGTGTTTCACGCTTGCATATATTATTCATCATGTCCTCATTTGCTCTAACAAGAAATTTTAAGCCTAACCAATTAATTAGCCAACCTACTGCACTAACTCTCCGCCGCCGCATGCATCTCTTCGTTTTGACCTTGCTGCTTGTCACTCACTGCGCCGAGGTCGCTCTGCGTGCAGCATATGGATACATGTTGACACAGGCCACCGATCCAGATGTGCACGAATTTCAAATTTGTCCCAGAAGTAAATATTAGTAATTAGCGCCTCACTCCCATTGTGTTACCGGAGGGCTGTCAGTTGAGAGATGTCAGGCGTTCTTCACCGTCAAACTCTGATTTTGCTCCCCTGTCACATATGAGATTTGAACCGTTTGACCTGGAACATATGCTTTGAGGAAAAAAACACATTGCACCAGATAAAGTTCACGATTATAATCCAGCAGACTCTGCATAATTAGTGCAAAAAACCTGATATGGGTGGAGGTAAAGTAAGACTCTTTTGTAATACAGTACTTTTGAGGCCGCAGCGCCCGTATCATCGCTCCCGCCTGCAGTCATCAGAGTCACCTGTGCACACCTGTGTGCATTGCAATCACACAGCTACATCAGAACATCCAGCACTCACAAAATCAGAACTTATCTTGGCATTTTCTCCCATTGCAACTGCCCAGGTGAAGCATAGTTCAGCTTTGGGTGCATCCGGCTGTACAGAACTGCGACCTGCTGTTTCCCTCTGTGGCACAAGACTTTGATATCACACTGCCACAGTCCAGCTCCACAGACCTCTGGGGGGCGAGCAGTCTTCGATCCCATGAGCCTCTGGTTCTGTCAGATGACCTGCCCCTGCCAAGGCCTGCTCCACTTTGCAAACACAGAGGAGTGATGAGTCTCAGTGAAGAGCAAACACCAGCCGGGTAAACATTCCCACTCCCCACTGCACCAAGCTAACCGCTTCACTGCTTCAGAAGAAATGGGCAAATCAGCCTCTCAGGTTCAGCTTGACCAACTTCAGGTGCAACCAGGAAAGGTGTAGTGCTGTGCCCGCTCATTGCTTGTCCCTACCGGCTCCGATCGGCAGGTGTCCTGGCGTCGGGAGTGCCGGGTGGCCCAGCGATCACTCTCCCTGGATGGTTGCTCTCCTCCACGCATGCGGTGATGAGCCCCCGCCGCACCGCGGGCCTGGCAGCTGAGTAGACTTCCCTGGGCCGTGATTCCATCATCAGGGATGTCAGGCAAAATTAACAAAAACACGCTTTTGCTTTCCTGGGGCTACTGTGAGCGATTTGGCTGAAAAAAAATCCCCCAACCTTTTGGACGATCATCCCACAGCAACAAAGCAGTGGAAGCACTAAATTAAAAAGCGGCTGACAGATGGGGCAAAACTAAAGTACAGGTGCAGAGATTTTAATCAGAAACATGCAAAGTTATAGCTGCTAGGTGAGTATTTTTCTTACCTGGTAAACTCTTAACATAACATCATTTGCCCAGAGTGTTTTTTAACACCACCTCATTAACTCTGTTACAGACCATAGCAACCAGACATCCAGCAGTACGGTGTGAAGGCCCCCTGGGCAGTTTCAGCTTGGTTGACACTGAAGTGGTAACAACACGAGGCCTCCACATGCACCCGTAACCAGAGGTCGACAGATTTTTACTTTTTAAAGGACAATACAATAACAATAGTTTGGAGCAGAAAAAAGCAGATATAAGCAATATTGTTTCCACTACAGTCAAACTTTGTTTCAGTCTCTGTCCCTAGACGCTCTTAGACAGTGTTTTATTTATGTAGCAGTCAGTCCGTTAGTACATGATCCCTTTAAAAAATCACTAACAACTAGGAGCAGACAACAAGAAACACGCAACAAAGAATGTGAACTCCGCAGTGTATTATCCAGTGAGTGCACGATACGAAACTCACAGTTCAACCAACAATGAATGAGTCCTTATCTCAATGAAAAAGTCCTGTGGGATCTCAGGAAGTAAACAAAATGACTCAGTTTAAGACGTGCCAATAAAAAACAGAAACAAATGATGCCTCCTGTGTCCGATAGACGAGCTTAGCGATTCCTCCCGCTGTCCGTCAGGACTCCTGAAAAAAGCTCTCCGATCTGGTTTCTCCCCCAAAACAAGTTATAAAAATCGGTTACAGCTGAATCAGAACTCTGCGCCCGAGTGCTGACCAGAACCAGAAAGAGAGAACATGCTCAATACTCCTGTTTCCTGTTAGCTGTCAGTCTGTAGTATCGATTTTAAAACTTTTTTTTTTTTTTAAGCACTTCACGGCCTGAAACCGGCGTGTACTGCACGTCTCACATGCTCACGGTAAAATCAGAATACCAATATGAATATATATAATATACTAATATGAATATATTATATATTATTATGTTTTCTTATGTCTTATATTTGCTGCACTCGTCTGTATGAAAGGTGCTGTACAAAAACATTTTGATTACACTATGTGCAATAACGATAATTTGAACTAGACCCATTTTGCGACATGAGGAAGTGAATCGTATAATACTCGGTGTGGAAATAAAGATTCTGTTCTGTGTCCCACTTAAATAGAGACTTTAACAGCTCGGTGTTAAAAACAACACTGACCATGCATGGCAAAGACAGCGTGATGACAAGTGGAAGATAACTACTTATCATAATGTGCAAAGTGCATTATACTGTGAGGTAGCGTTTTAATTCACTTGAACACTCTGCACACTTTGCCACATTATCACCTGAGTGTTATGCATGTGCACCGTGCATTAGGGCGTTATTAGTATTTCAGAACAGGTCTGAGGCTTCAAACTTTTTCTGGAGGTCACTTCCAAACTAAGATGAGAAGAAACGGAAACAGGAGGACGGATAACGTCATTAGCTTTAAAGCAGCTCGGTGGTAAAGGTGTCCGCTGAACACACACAGGAGCGCGCGGGTCACAGCCTATACAACATCTCCCAGCAAATTACTCCTGTAGCCGGAGTTGTTTAATTGTATTGACCCGGCTGTCTTTTTCTACTTGGGTGTCGATTATTTTTGGCCGAACTCGAGACCAAAACAAGTCAGGAGAATTTACAGCACGCTCAAAAACCATCAAGGGACTTTTTTCTGAAAACAAGCAAAGTTAGCTGAACTGGCAGCCACAGTCAGATGATTGATCGAACGTCTTGTTAACAGCCAGCAACCACAGACCACTGAGTTACTGTATGTTTGTAACCTGTTTGTTAGATTCTGCAGTAAGACCTAAAGATAGACATTTGATACAATGTAAATGACAAAGAGACTTGAAGAATTCATCTTGTTACAGCCGTGAAGGATAGAAAATATCAAGGCAGTGTTTATTTGTAAGCACAATTCGTACACAAGGCAATTCATACTGTAGTGCTTTACAGAGGCAAGGAAAAACATTTGATATTAAGACAAGCAGTAGCAATAGAAATAACAAATTAAAAAAGAGAAGAACATTTAATTAAAAACATCAGAATGTCATTTAAAATCATCAATTATCATCAATCAACAGCAGATTTGAAAACAATTTAAAACATTAAACGAATCACTGAATTAAAAGTTCTTTAAAAGAGCTCAGCCATACAGTGAGCACGTGAAAAGAGAAAAGTTTTTAACCTGGATTTGAAAGTGCTAAGAGTTGGGGCTGATTTCAACGTATGAAAGCTCAGGTCGTTTCTGTACACTGAAAAAAATCAAACATTGGCTCAAATTAAAAAAAATTGAGGTAATCGATCACAACAAATATTGTGCTTTTATACAACATAAATATTGCATTTAATTTGACCTGAAACATTTAACTTCATATAAACCAATTTCTGAAGGTTGAACCAAAGCAATTATTTCAGATTCTTCTAAATTAAAATAAATACATTGGATTTATTACTTAAGGTAAAAAAAACTATTTTAAATTATTTTCATTAAACTATTTTCATTTAAACAACTTTTGCATATGGGAGCAAACTATTTTTTAAGTTGTCTCAAAGAAAAATAAATAAAGTCATCCCAATTTGTTTATAGACCTGAATTAAAAAAAAAAATTAATACCTTTTGATTTTCAACACATTTATTGTTAAACATTTTTTTTCCAACATAGACCCTTAACGGTCCATTTTTTGTTTTACAAACAGCAACTTAATTTTTTTAAATCACTAAATAAAAACCATCAAGTATACAGACTCTCTGCCAGCTGTACAAAGTTGGTTAAGTTGAAGTAATGTTAGTGTCCACACTTGTTGACAATCCAACAGCATTTGCAGCAGTGCACTCTGTGGTAAGTGTCGAGCTGCGGCTATGGCGGAAAGTAATCATTTTCCAGGACTGGTACAGTTGATTAAGTGTTCAGTATCAAAGACCCTGATGGCAAAGGGATAGAGACTTACAGTGTGCTGTGCTGCTGTGCTCCAGTACTTTTTGAGTAAAGAGTAAATTGTGCATGGCATGGGGGCGGCAGTCCCAATGATGCCCTGGGCTCTTTTACCCTGATCCTCTGGGCATAGAGGTTGGACCGGTCCTGCTGATGTGCAACACTGCTTGGTTTCTTGTTTATGATATCTAGAGTTATCACAGAGTCCATTCACGAACAGCCTCTACCTGTAGGGAAGCTGGTGGGTCCTGACCACAATGCCGATATGGTGAGACGAGCTCGGGGCTTCACTGATGTAGAACAAACGGAATCAGAGACACAACGTTTCTGAGTAAAACACAAACTCTGAGTCAAGGTCGAAACAGGATCGCGGTCCTGTAATGTTGAATAAATGTTTGGCATATATTTTGGCAGATACATACTGGCAGTCATGGTCCCAAGAGGATGAGACCTTGACTGTTTTTGTATTTGTCAGGGCTTAGGAATCGTATAACTGGCAGTATATCATCCTTCAGGGCAGCTTTGTAATGAGATGTAATGAACGTTGAAGCCTCCACTATTGAATCTCTAGACTCCAGCCACAGACATTTATTCATGAAGTCATGAATCTCGATCCTATTTACACATTCTCAAGTTGTTATACAATATCGGATTATGCTGGATTCCTGTGTGTGCATGGCAACAACTTGACAACTGAGGAGTGAGTATTGTGAGATTCAGACTTTAGGATAGCAGACAAAATCTATTATTTTAGATAGAAATGACAAAGATACTGATGGCTAATGATTCGTTCAGACTGTATGTCCTCATTTAAGCAGGTTTAAACAAAGGTATCATATTATAATTGGGTTTATTTGCTTAACATAAATCATAGATATCTGGTTTGACCTTGACTCTTTCCGATTTTGAAGAAATCATGCAATCCGCTCAGCTGTGATGTCGATTATTCTGCAGTATCTGCTTTCTTCTATGTAATACACCTACTCACAAGGTTTGCATGCACCGCTAATATTTCTCCTAACATGCATTACTCATAGCAAGCGCCCAAAGAAAAATTATTCAGATAAATTAGCAGCAGGAATGGAGGAGTGTTGCGTGGAGGTACATTTACATGTCGGGGGGGGGCATCTAAAGGAAATAGGCTTCAGAGAAAAAACCTTTTTCACTAAAAATTCATGCTGGGAGTCAATCATCACTTCCCTGGAAATATTTTGCTTTGTAATAAATTGGCAGGATGGAGGCAGAGTACTGCATATTGGCACGTCACATCGACTCTAAAGAGGAAAAAACATATTTTTTTGCCTTTATCTCAAATTTTTAGTCAAGAGAATCACTGAGCAAAAACTGAACCGTAAAGAATGTGAATTAAATTCAGCAGCATATGGGATAAAATGTTGCATTTATGGGGAGATAGAAGGAGTGGGAGGTTTGAAGTGCGGCAGCAACATCGGGCTGCAGATGTACTGTGATTTCAAAGCAAGTGTCCTCCCGCTGTGAGTGCATAGCCGCCCCTATTAAGTACGGTATATATGGCTGTATGATCACACAGTCTGTTATTAGCTGACATGGCTTCCTTGCTATAATTTAAATAAGCATAAATCTCAGGCTGCAGCTCAGGGCTTGTGATTTCTGACTGTCAAATTGAAGTTTGAGACTTTCTTTTAAAGTTTTTCAACTTAAGTTTGTGACGGATGATTTGAAAGTTGTACATCTCACGCCTTATGTTCAAAGTCACTTTTTTTGGGGGGACGTCTTACCAAAGTAACAGAAAAAAAAAAACAGTTCTTGATTTCTGGGGAATTCCGAAATATATGTATGTTTTTCACTTTTCCTCTGCCTTCCTGGTTACCATTTGGAAAAACTGTGATGTAATTTATATTTTTTTTTCTGAATATAGTAACTCCTGTAGCTCTTGAGCTTAATTAGGACCTAAAAATAGAAGAGGGTAAAAGACAGCACAAAGCAAAACAGATGAGATCCTGAATTCAAAGAGTGATTCACTTCTATACCCGCAGGCTTTTTTTTTTTTTTCTTGCATTTGGGGTAACAGCAGGGTTCATTTGCAACACCTAAGGGACGTTTCAGTAGATTGCCGAGTCTCAGGAGAGGAGACGAAGGCTCTTTATAGAAGGGGATGGCAGCGTGAGTGGCAGATCTGTAGCTTTGCTCTCAAAAACCAATGATTAGAGGGAATTGTAGATGCAAATATTGTGCTTCCGACCCTGCCACGAGGGCTCAGCGATTCAGTGTCAACAGTAAGTATAGATCAGTGCACGGCAGAAAATGGAGCTTTGGTGTGATCGTGAAGCATTTTTCCTGCAGTGACGGCATTTTCTGTGGCACACAAACACTGAACTGTTACCGAGCTGCAGCGCTAATTAGATGAAGCTACAGTAATAATCAATGCTCGCTGTTAATAACATTATTTGTTCTACTTGTTTACTTCATGTCATGAAATTCACAAAAAGTGAGACGACCTTTGAGCAGCTGTTGTCGTCAATTATTATTCCTTTAATCCTTTTCTGCTGTTCCCAGTTTGTATATTCATTTTTGTTAATTTATCAAGATCGCACGTGGCAGCAGTTTAATGTTTCATCTGAAAATATTATATCATATCAATATCACTGAAAAAAGTTAAGTTGGTGTTTTGAGAGGCTGCTGGTGTTTTTTGCATTGTGCAGTTCCTTTTTTTCAAATACACATAAAGACCCAAGAGATGCTGCAGACCTCCACTGTCAGGCCTGGAAATGAACGGCATGCATTTCAAAATAAAACTGCAGACCTCCACTGTCAGGCCCGGAAATGAACGGCATACATTTCAAAATAAAACTGCAGACCTCCACTGTCAGGCCCAGAAATGAACGGCATGCATTTCAGAATAAAACTGCAGACCTCCACTGTCAGACCCGGAAATGAACAACATACATTTCAAAATAAAACTGCAGACCTCCACTGTCAGACCCGGAAATGAACGGCATGCATTTCAAAATAAAACTGCAGACCTCCACTGTCAGGCCCGGAAATGCAAGGGATACATTTCAAAATAAAACTGCAGACCTCCACTGTCAGGCCCGGAAATGCAAGGGATACATTTCAAAATAAAACTGCAGACCTCCACTGTCAGGCCCGGAAATGAACGGCATGCATTTCAAAATAAAACTGCAGACCTCCACTGTCAGGCCCAGAAATGAACGGCATGCATTTCAGAATAAAACTGCAGACCTCCACTGTCAGGCCCGGAAATGAACAACATACATTTCAAAATAAAACTGCAGACCTCCACTGTCACGCCCGGAAATGCAAGGGATACATTTCAAAATAAAATTGTGATTTCGTGAATGCACTTCCGGTTGAATCGTTTTCCTCACAAATTAATTAATTAGTAAACAATGACATAAAATCTTTCAATTCCCGGTCTATTGTATATATATTTTGTATATATTGTTTTTATAGTAAACTTTTATTTGTTCAGTGCACATTTTGTCTTAAGCTATTACTCATATATATATATATATATATATATATATATATATATATATATATATATATATATATATATATATATATATATATCATTAATCAAAATCAGTTAAATGTAAACGTTAGTGCTCTTTATTCATGTCACATCTACATTTCAGGATGTGGTTATTATAGACACAGATTAAATGCTAAATATAAATATTTCAATATTTATCATCACAGTAACAGTGTTACACACATTAGTAGCTGTAAAACACTCAGCATTAGAAAAATACATACGTTGGTTTGGTGCTTACATAAGGAGTAAACATTTATAATCATCACTTTAAAAGTCACATACGTTGTTTCCCAGATATATTAGTGAGTGTGTGAATGGGTGTATAAGAGACATTAACTTAAAGAACTTTCTACAGTAGAAAGGCGCTTTATGACGTTCAGTCCATTTCCTTGTATTAGTTTACAGGCAGATATGCCACATCCAATATGGCGGACGCGTTAACGTAACGCAGCAACGGACCAACCTGCTCAATGCGGCATCTGAAAATCATTTTTATCTGAAAATGAAAATGAAAAAAAAAAAAACGTACTTCCGGGCCTGACAGTGGAGGTAGGTGCGTGACAGTGGAGGTCTGCAGCCCGGTGCCTCTCCATAAAGAAGCAACCACACACACAGATTGGAAAGTCCTTTACCGCCAGTTAATAGACATCATCTGACCTGCTTTTAACACAGTTCTTCAGAGCAATAATAACACATGCTCGATGACTCTTGACACTGACCACTGAGTGACCACACACAGACGCAAATAACACAGAGAAAATACCGCTGGTGGTCTTTCTTTGCCACAGCCATCTCTACCCCTGAGCTCTCAGATACTTCTTGTTAAATCTCGTGACCCTTCGACCCACCTCACCGCCTCCACATCCAGCACTCTTACCTAGCAGCTTTTGCGGAGGCACTAAGCCGCACCAACGGGGATCCGTGATGGATGTGGCTCGACAGGAGTCAGGCGTTTTGATGAGTTTCCAACATCTTGTCAAAGGGGGAAAAAAAAGAAATGTGAGGAAAAAGAATGAAAAATGAGTCTGAGAGAAGAACAAACAAGATAAATGAAGGAAGGAATGTCAGAAAGCGTATGTACTCGTAGACAGCTCATGTGGTCATGAAAGCCTTATTTCCAGACGCCGTACTGCACTGTCTTATCTTTCTGCATTCATACTGTCATATTATCTCCGCGTCTGCTGCTGCTTCATGGGGGATTATCTCTTCTCAATGAACTGAGATGATCACATCTGAAACACACCTGGTTGTGTCATGACTGTAAATCAGCAACGTTTATGCTCATCTCTGTATCTGAGGCGAACTGCTGTCAGTGTATTCAGCATGGTACTCGTTTAAGCATTTGTTAGGGAATATTTGGTGGACTGGTGCTTTACAATGTCTTGATGATGACGACTCCAGCCAGTGTTTGACGACTTATCCATTAATGGATATCCGGGCCAAGACGTCCCTCTCTGTGCACCTATTATTGATTACATTTCGATTAGCGGAGTTGGAGTTGAGAGTCGACATCTACAACCAGATTATTTCATGAGATACATTTAGAAAAAAAACAAAATCGTCATGACACGGAAGCCGCTGGGTTGTGAGATGCATTTCGCCCAATTTGTTCCATATCTTTTTCCTCTCTGCGTCGTCTACCTGCATGCAACCGATGCCAGAGTGCTTCCGATACCACAATCGTGTCCCCTGCCTACAGATTCTGTATTCATATGCAGATATTTGTTTATAGAGATTATCCTAATGCTTACTTTAAAAACTGGTGGTGTGGTGTAGGCCCAACATTTGCATTTGCTGAAGTGTTCCTCCTTTACTTCAGGGAAACTGATTGATTGGAAATATAAGGTGCCTGCAAGGAAGGCAAGCTAATCAGTTTTTATTAAATTGAAACATCCACCCTATCTCTATGCAAATTCTGTTTTTAATATGCATCTGGAAATATATTCTATGGACACAGAAACAAAGGTATTACCAGTGTGTTTGGTTGTTAAAGGAGAACAAATGGAACAGAGGAGAAACAAATGTAAAATCTTAAATAAACAGTTTCTTCGTCTTCACAGTGTCATTTGACTATCAACGATCAGAGGCTTACATGTTTCAAACATGTCTTATGACAAATGATTCATCCCAAAGACATACAGATAATAATTTTGGAAAATATCCATTCATTGACTTCTGTTTTATTTCACTCTGTGCGGTGCTTATTCAAACAGACGTTAAAATTAGATGGATATTTATAATATCTATTATAATGTGCTACTAAAAATGAAAGCCCATAATTATTCCATCATGTGTGCAGCTGTTCTTATTACTATTAACCATATGGTGCTGTAGGTGGATGATCATTGAACGCACTGGCCAAGCGAGGCATAAATCAGTATGACTCCACTAGGAAAGTGCCATTTTTCTCTGAACTGATCCCATGTTCATTGACAGTTATGTGGCACATTTAACAGTATTGTATGACATCCATTCATGTTTTATGGCCGATATATCAAAGACATGTTTCCACTTATTTGCCACTATCAGGCCAGAATCCATTCATGCTTCTATTATTGTGGGATCTAAGCTCAAACGAACGGATTAGTCTTTCCGTTTAATTACTTCACCAGATGGAAGACTTACAGGATTTTAAGACGAGACTCAATGAAATCCTCCCAACAAACATTTTTATACTTTTTACATTTTTAATTCCAACTTCTGGTGCAAAAAATGTCTGCAACATTCATACTTTATACTGGTATTCCAAATACATTTATAAATATGTACCACTGAACTCACCCAGACATATAGAAATAAGTATTTTAAATGCATGATTCTTTTACATGCTGATTTTACTTGAGTTTATGTACAGCACATGATGTTTATTTTCACAATGTGTATGAGGATCCATGTTTCTCTGCTTTCACAGTAATTACAGTATAATTACGTGATTGTATATTGCACGTTTTGAATGTGAATATCATGTGTGCTGCCCACTCTGTGGGCTGTGATAGTGACAATTCAAGACAACAATGAAGGCCACACCGGGTCTTTTCAGTACGTCTACCCAGAAGATTATAGTTTTACTCCTGTTTGTTGGTGGGTTTTGTATTTAGCAGAACATCTCTCTAAAAAAAAGCTTTGAAGGATTTGTTTTGTGGAGAGCTTTTTTTTTTGCAATTTCTTCATGACCTGCGACACTTCGCCTAGAGATGTGGTTGCAAATTGCAAAGCCTTTCACTCGCCCACTGGCCATGAGATGTACAAACAAACACTGGGTTTGTCCCTTCCGGGCTACTGGAGAAACACAGCGGTACAATGTGTTAACAAGAAACAATAAAGCTTCTTAAAAAGTTAAATCAAACCATTTTCCAACTACATATCTCAGAACTTTTCATTAATTATTTATCAGTCATTCTATTGATGGGACGTGAAGTCTGTCATTTGTTGTTTATGGATCATTTAAAATTTAAAGAATCTTTCAGATTAGGTAAATACTTCTCATTCTTCATTACAGTGTCTGTATTTTTCTTGAACATACTCTCTTAGCACGCTTTCATGGTCATACGTAGCTCAGTGTAAGTGGATTTGATCATTCTCCCACATTTTTTACTTTATCTTTTCCACCGCCTGATGCTGTGTCTTCATTTTGGGTGGATGTCCTTTTAGGGGGGAGCACAGTCATAGGAGGTGAAGCTGTTTCCTCCTCCTGACATTTACAGTTCTGTTACATAAAGCCACACTTTCTGCACCAGATTCTCACTGACTATCCATCAGAGTTTTGTCAAAACCACTTTAGTTTAAAAGTCATTCAAGTCCAACAGAGGCTGAGAGCGGCAGAGTTTGATGGCAGACGAAAACTTCCAATACAAAAATTAATACCAATACCGTTAATGTGCTATAAAAATTAGGTTTCAGATGTCTTAAATCATTTAAAATGTGTACGTGTGTTCTGATCGGACAAAGAGGTGAATCTCAGGTCCAGGGCCTATTTAAATAGATTTGCATATGTAAATGGGGGCGTCGACAGGGAGGAGGTGCATGTGCGCTCAATTCCACGTTGATTGGGATGTACAAAAGAAACGTGCTTGAATCCATGCGTTCGCACACTTTGATACATCTGAATTTTTTTGTGCGTACGACAGTTTCCGGGTTTTGGCGTACGCCAAGTTTTAGTAGGAAATCCACGCAAGTATTCGTACATGAGGCCCCAGAACAGAACGAGGGTTGACTACTGATGAAGGAAAATAAGAAGCTGTTGTGATGCTGTGATCTGTATCTATGGGGAGACAGCCCATTAGAAAGTGTATAAGAAGCAACTGTTAGAGCTCCACAGCGAGCCTTTTCCTCTGTGTGTTGCATTGTTAAACTCTCCTTCGTGTACAAGAATAAATTTAACTTTGATACGAATCCAGTCTTGCTTTATTGAAGGGTCATTTGAAAATTCTTATAATGCAATGCATGGCGTTTCCAAATGTAAAAGAAAATATACTTGATGACTTAAAGATTTGGATCTACGTGAGAGAGCTCCACATTAAACCCTTTGAGGGCCATTGCAATCTATGCACAGAAAACAAACTGTGCTCAGGTTGGACTCGCCAGCATGCCAGCTGTAGAACTTTCCAGTAGCTGTTACTGTATTGTTGTGTGCAGTGTGTGTTGTGGTTTTCATGGTCTCCAGGTTGTGTATGGGGAGCATGCGCATTTTACTGCAGTGCGAAGTAGCTCGGTTTATTTTTCGTTATCATTTATCGTCAGGGCTGGTACGCCTTGTCCGTGAGTTATACTAAAGATACAAGAATCAGTATTATATGAACATTTGTTTAATTTTATTGGTTAATTTTGGGTTTGTGTTTATGTTTTACATTACAGGTTTACAACCTAGTTAAAACTGTTGGAAACCACCGGTGATAGTGCTAGCACACCTGTAGCAAGCAGGCTATCTAGTGGAGGATTTTACCGTGTGTGTGCGAAATAAACAAAAGGAAAAACTCCAGTTGTGTCCGCCGTACTTTCCTGGCAACCCTTCCAGAGTTCAGTAAGCTAGAAAGCTGCGAAAAATCTGGACACCAACAGCTTCGAGAGAAGTATAAAACTCTAATCTCTGTTCTCTTCTAAACCGCCTTCTTCCTACTTCTACTAATGGACTGTGTACCATGTTCTCAACTGCAGCCTCCCCTCCCACAGGTTTCTGATTAAAATCTTTCCAAACTCATAATGGAGATGAATGCATATAGCTTAGCTCAGATTACGAGCATTAAATGAGTGGCAAGGACTTAAGGCAGCAGCCGGCTTACAGAATGTGAAATGCAGCATTTCTTCATAAGCCAGCAGCGTTTCCTTATCCAGGGTGTGTGGAGGTGAAGCTTATTCTGCATGAGAGCCGCTGTGTGCTTTTGAAAAGTTAGTGTTTGCAGGAGTGGCTTTGCAGCACAGAGACTGCTGCTGCTCCCCGATGTACAGTAGCGCCGCACACAATTTGACTCGAGGGGGGGAAAAGTACGGAAACACAAAGAAGTTTTATGGTAAAAGTGAAACTGTTAAAATGCCTTTCTGTCACTTGTGCCGGTTTAATGATAACAATAAGGCAAAACTAAGCAAGATTACATGAAAGTTTAATGACCGCGAGAGGAAGCAGGACGGGCATTACGGCGGATGTTTGGATCCATCGACCCCAAGGGTTATGGGACCAGCATGCACCTCTGCGCCACTGTGCCGCACGTGCTCCTGATTCAATATCCAGGACCAGCATTAACACAACGCAGCTCAAGGTCTCTGCAAGGGAATTGCTTATGTATAACGTCCTTTCTCTTCCACATAATGGAATATGTTAGTATGTTTGTGCTCGCGTCAACCTTTTACAGTCATGTATGTGACGCCTGCAGAATGTTTTAGTGCTATTCATGGAAACCGGTTCTCTTACAGAAATGGCTTTAGGTCCCTATGAAATCCTGGTTTTATGAATTCATGTGCCCGTGATTTGATTTAAATTTCTGTGCTGACGTTATTCTAATATAATGCCTATACTTGAGAGGAGTGCCTTCGAAAGAATACGAGTTGTATTGCAGGTTTTAAAATGTCAGCGGTGGCTCTTTCCCTCACAGGGATCCTCTCCTGGTTTGATGATCGACCAAGCTGTGAGATTGCAGAATTACACTTCACACAAAAAATGTCAATGTCAGCCCGACTCTGCCCGGTGATTCAGGACATGTTGCAGGATGTCATTTTACTGTAATGTCTCCTCAGGGGAATTCACTGCCATCCCCTTCTCCAGGAAAATAAATAAATAAAAGAAGAGGACCCTGTGTTTCTTTTGGCAAAACAATGAGAATTGTTCTGCCGGACTCATAATGGCCCGTTTGCATCAAGTCACTGGAGTATCCTGACACCTACGATCTGGGGAAATCTCCGCAAAACATGGCTGGTAATGATGAATTTAAATGCAAATGGCAACCTGACGGGGGAAACAAATTACACCCATCACTTGGCTAAATAGCTCTAAATTGAAGACGAGTCCCCCAAACCTGAGCATATTGGCCCAGCGCTTTATGAAAAAGCAGAATATGGGAAACAAGGTAATAGCTAATTTTTTGCCTCCTCCAGTTATCGTGGCCTGGGGAAATAAACGAAAGGCGCTGCTTCTTGATGTATGATTACAGATCATACATACAAATTTGAATTGTTTCTCTGGTTGTTGTAATGGGAAGCAATGTCCATTTGCGGTTTGCCAGCACAGGAGCTGCTGTTGACTTTTGTCTGAGCGACTAACAGCAGAAAAAAAACGTTTACGGGATCCTGTCGCTGTCGTTTCCTCTCCTGTGGAAAACGGCGGCCTATCAAACTGCCTCAACGAAGTAATGGGGGAATCATGGCCAATGTTTATCGTCACATTCCTCCTCCTGTCTCTTCACAAATTCAGCGGTTGTTGCGATGTGGGATTGAACAAGTAGCCGGGCTTTGCCTGATAGATTGACTGCACGACACGTTGTTGACCTTTCTCCATCCCCATTCCAGCTGCCAGACATTTATTTCCCGTGAACGTCCACAACACTGACTTAATGCGCGCTTCATTGAGAAGAGCTAACATGGGAGGGGAATATTGTCTCTTTTCCCCCATTAAGCCACAGAGGATAAAAGAACACTCTCCTCCTTTCCACCCCTCTACCTCCCCACACTCACTCCATGTTATCCTCAGAGCGGGGAATGCAGGGAGACTTCAAGATCAGTGCAGGAGCCGGGCGCAGAATACAGATCAGCAGCAGGAAGAACTGATGCCCGGACTATTTAGCATACCTAATTGACCTCTAGCTCAAAAACCCCAGCACTGTGACTAACCCCACCCCTTCCCCGAACCACCCCCCGACCCACATCTGCCATAATATTATTTTCTGACTCAGTCCTTAGCTCCGTATTTAGCAACGAGCGAGCTTAATGATGATTAAAGCCATCAGTGTGTTTGTCTGCTGCAACAAAATGAAACCCCTGTGAGCCTCTGCTCTGTTTTCTTCTTTGTCGCCGCCCCCCCCCCCCCCTCGCTGCTGTCGAGCAGAGAAAAGACTCGAGTTCACCGAGCCTCGACTAGAGAGTGCAGTTCACTTTAAATGTTTCAAAGCATTCGATTTATCAAAGAAATATCCAGAGTAAGAACTAAATCGCATCAGTGTATCCGAGTTTCGAGCTTTTATTAATCATCTCAAAGCAGAGCTTGCTTAATATTCCAGCCTGTATTGAAGGCTGCAGTTAGTTTTATACTTAATGAGGAGACGAACAGTTTTTCAACAGAGTTATCAGCAAGTGGTGTCGGACTGTCTCAAGTAGCCACTGCCACCGCAGTGAGATATCCCAGGAGGCCTCTATAAATATGCAGTAATTAAGTGCTCACCTCGTTCTAATGGGATTATCACCGTAAAAATATCCTAAGACGCTTTTTTTTTTTTTAAACCTAAGGAAGCAAAAGCAGGAGGAGAAAGAAGCTGCACCAGATACCTCAGCAAAGATTAGACGGACACACCAGCACTGTTTGTCATGTGGACTGATTGTACGGTGAGATGACGAGGCTGAATTACTTTCAAATCACCTCTTACATTAAACTTACATTAGCTGTTGAAATATTAAAGCTCAGAGAACATATAGTGCGAATCATAATGTTCTGTGATGAGAAGGAACACTGTGTTTCTCAGAATTTGATCAAAGATGTTTAATGATGAGAAACATTCGAATATTTTTCCAAGGGTGGAAGGAAATTGTGAAACTGAGTCTTATTTTTGGAGATTTGCTATCATAATTTATCGTACGTTGTAGGAGCCATATATTGTTTTGTTTTTCATTATTCTGAGTTTGATTTATTTAGTCTGGTTGCCACGGTGATGTGTGTGGTTTGGCTCACATGGGTGCCAGCAGATGATCAACATAGGTTATATTAGGGGCTGAATCACCTGCACTAGGGGAGGAGAGAGGCAGGTTAGGTAGCCGTAATTTTTTGTTGATGAAACGTACGTGTTTGAAACGTACCCGGACTCATCGTGCTTCTCTGAACATCAGCGCGTTATACCAAACATACAGAACCTAACCTCAGCCTCTCTAGCGACTTTAAAGGATTTGGAAAGCCGCAATATAAGTTATTCAACTGTCGAGTTAATTCCTGAGATCACACAGTTGTTCAGGTAATGAACTAAACCTCGGGTTCGTCAAAACTATTTTTAAAAAGTCTGTTTTTAGCAGCCATCACAAGCCAACCTCCTGATTCAACTCTGACCTGTACTGTACTCGCTATAGTTGCAGTGTTTTCCCATTCAGCTGGGGACTGTTAGCGAGGTGAGCTCGCTTTCAGTTCGACCTCCATGTAAACTGCTGGTTTAGATCTCGACCTGTGGGTTGCGAGAATATTTCTGGAGGTTGCCAAATAGTCGTGGAGAAAACAACCGAACATAACTTACTGTGAGAGAGGCACGGCACTGCTCTCAGCGATGTCAACCCTTTAATAATGACATTCAGTACATGGGACAAGAGCATTACAGTATAGGCTGTTTTTGTACACGACAATATGACTGCAAAAGTGCAATTATTGCATTGTGTGTGAGTTAGTCGTCTGGTAGCTTTTCTGTGTTACTTTACAGATTGGTCGGGACTCCAAAAGGTTACGAGCCACTGGTTCAGATAATCAGGATAAACTTTCAGTCTGTTTACAACCTGTGAGATTTGTCAAAAGTACAAAATTAATACCATAAATGTCATAAACAGGAATTACAATTTAAAATTATGATCGAAAAGGTCAGTTCTTTCTACTGAAGACTAACTATGGCAATGGTGTGGGTGTTAAAACCAATAGTGCAGGGGTCTTGAACTTGAACAGGGACCCCTGATTAAAAAAAAAAAGTTCATGCATAATTACTATTAGTTATTAAATGCCAAGAGCTTTGCGTCTCTGGACATGCCCGCTGATTCATCCGACTGGAGTGCAAATGCCTTTTCTCATTATCTGCACCCTCACTGTCACCATTATTTTGGTGAAAATTGTATTATTATTATGGTAAAAATTCACGGACCCCCTGCAGTACCTATGCGGACCCCCTAGTGGTAGTGGACCCCTGGTTGATGACAGTAATCATCATTCCCTGCCTATTTGGGATTCATGCAAAGCAGTTCAATATCTAGCAGGACGTTAGGACGACTTGTTGAAAGTGCTAGTCGAAACCGAGCCACGTTTCCTGTGTGCAGTCATGACAACCGACTGGCAGTGCGATGGACAGCGAAGCCTCTGTTGGTTGTAAATCTTTCACCATGAACCTTCCCTGCAGGCACTCACACCTAAGATGTTCCTGCAAAGGTTTCTGGGGCAAATACAGTGAACGGCTTCAGCACCGCGATGCATGACACCGACAGCTGAATCATCATGTATCACTGCAAACGCTCCATAACCATGACATTATGGACTCATTTAAACCTCTCGAGGATTATCGTCATAATGGAGCCTCTCTCTCTAAATTGTGTTTCTGTGACATCATCATCAGCGTCTTGACTCACCAGTTATTCTCGGCTACGCTCGCACGCGGGATCACAGGAGGAGGATTATGTTAAATTCTGAAGGGAGTAATCCGACGGGTCGGTTTCATGCAGGGAAACGAGTCGCAAACATTTTACAAGTAGAAATAAAAAAAATAAAAAAGACGAGGCAGGAGTGACTGCTGATGCTGTTGATCGGAAGGTGGAAGTTTACATGCTGTGCCCTGCTCTTTGGCATGCATGTTTATTAATCACAGTCATAGCTGTACCTATTTGCATAACGCATCTATTATACTACCCAAGGTCATATCATATCCCTACTAAAAATTACAAATAATATATTTTCTGCACTCTGCTAGAGCTCTCTGTGCACTAACAGTGTGAGCTCATCACTTGCTTTCTTTATCGTGCGTTGTCTTCGTATGAGGCTGAGCAAACATCGTTAATATTTAAGCAGCAAAACTAAAAACTGTTGACAGAAGAGTGGAAACATATTTAAAGTTTTACTTCTTAAACCTCTGAAATATTTTAGTCTGAGAGCTCTGATGGAGCTCGGTGTGACATTTCACTGCATTAACTTGGACAGTGTGTGTGACCTTTTAGGATGTGGAACACAGGGTGTTAATTAACACCCTTAGTTCTACCGCATGTGAAATCTTTGTGTAATTTAACAAAGTCGAATAACACCGCATCGTCATAGCTCTGAATTTCTCTATTAAACTCCTTCAAAGGAAAAAAAGTGTAAAACTATCGTCTGTACAGCTGTCACTTTATTGTGGCATTGTCTGTAATATTATTATGATAGACACAATGCCCTATGGAGGCGTTGGGTAGAGGCACTTGTGCTCTTTGTTGGTGGATGATGCTGACAGAAACAAGAGGTTCTGTAACGTTTCTACCATAGAATAGCAGCGTAAATCATTTTGATGCTACACTGACTTATAATCAGGTGAATGGAGTCTCTGTCTCTGAACCTGGATCATAGTTTATGGAGAAAATGTTTTCTGGTTTTTCCCTCTGATGTCCTCTGGCAGCTCCGCCTCTCTGTGATTTACCGAGTATTCTGATAGACAGTGAAGTAAACCGCTGTGAACTACAGCTTCGTTTGTTAGCCGGGCTCCACCAAAATGGGATCCAGAGTCAGTGGGCAACATAACTGCAGAGGCAGATGGTAGACCTCCAGAAAACATGGTCACCTTATTCTGCCTCCTACCGATGAGCTGTGAAGACAAGGCATGACCACGCCGCTCTCTATTTCATGTATTAACTTTATTTGTGGAAACGTATCAATAACCAAATGAATCTATTCCTGTGAGAAAGCAGCCGCTTTGTTTCAACTCTGTACTCGCTCCGTGTCCTGAGCTGAAGGTCTCAAGTTGCACAAATTACCAGAGATGTATAGTAACGAAGTGGAACTACTTAAGTACTAAAATGCAGTATCTGTTCTTTTTTGGAGTATTATTTTTTCCCCCCAACTTCCACTTTTACTGCACTACATATTTTTGATGAATTTAATACTTTTACTCGGATACATTTTTCATGTGCTGAGTCGTTACTCGTTACTATTGTAGCGTCCAGCCGGACACGTGATGAATGACGAGGCGATATTGAACAAACTGCATTTATTGCTGAACGGTTTGGTTCCAGGACTCGGTGACTGTCGGCCGGAACCACGACAAAAAACCAACTGAACAGTCCCGGTCTCACATCAACCTCGCTCGTGCGCCGTACGTCACACACCTGACTCACCCAGGTGCGCTCTCTCACCTGCTGCCCCGCCCCCTCGCTCTGCATTCATTCAGACGCATTCACAGACCATGGGAAATCACAGAACTCTACCATGAACATTGTAACACTGTAACATTAGAAGTTGTGCCTTAATAAATATTTGAAATAATATAAACAACAGTACTTGTACTTGTACTTTCAGTACTTGAGTTGCATTTTTTTTACATACTTCTACTTGCAATACTTAAGTACAAAACATTCTGAATACTTTAGTACTTTTACTTAAGTATGGTGTTTAAAGAACACTTCAACTTCTACTCAAGTCAGTTTTTTGATATAGCACTTGTACTTCTACCCCACTCCTTTACTCCAGTACTTTATACATCTCTGCTAATCACTCACTCACTCACTCGCAGTTTACTGCTACTCGATTCTGATTGATCAATCATGAACTCCGGCGGTCTGTAATTTCTGATTAGCAGACCTCGTTGCTATGGATGCGCGCTCTGGTCGAGCCATTTGTTGTGCCGTGAGTGCAACTCTTCATTGAGTGACTCATACAAACTCTGAGGTGAACCTCCCATCTCACGTAAGGCTTGGTATTTTCTGTCAACCGTGTACTGTTAGGCTATCGACTGATAATCTTCAGGTCTGTGAAGACAGATTTACTCTTTCGACAAGAAAGAGAAAAGTGGAAAATGGCTTCTTTTGAAAGAAGAATCTCTCTCTCAGCTCGACTGACTGTGAAGAACACTCTAAATGAGAGTGGCAATTTATGGCATCCATTTTACTGACGCTGGTATTATATTAATCTGGTTAAGCTAAAAAAGAAAACTTTTATAAATGGACCCTGTCGTATGAAAGACTGCTGCAATTAAGCATGCGAGCGTTATGAGCTCAATTACTATTTGCTTTGATTAGAAGGCTCATTAGTGAAGGTTTGTGTCTGTCCTGTTTTGTAGTAGTTCAAAAATGCCGTGTTCCTCGAGGAGTATTAGATTTTTGGACATTGGAATTCGAGTTGTCTCAGCTATTTCTCTGCATCAATAGGCTGATGTTCCCCTCGCCTGTGCTTTTTCATACTGGACAGGGATTTTTCACAATACGCTGCTTGTGAGTGTGACTATGATTGTAAATTAGGCTTCGTGAGAGTTGATGTTTGGAGCCGTCGTGTATTTTAAAAGCCCTCCAAACATAATTACTACACGCTAGTCAATGGGTTTGATATTGGATTGATTGTGCATGACTCCAATATTAAACACAAATTTCAAACAGTCATTAAATCACCTCTGATGTGGAGTTTCATACGAGTGCTGCTAAATTACTGCAGCAGTTTTAAATAGGAGGACAGTAACCTGAATTCTGAATGTTTATCTGACATTTACATGTCCATATTAAAGTCAGTATATTACTAAGTCTGGCTGAACCAAACAATCTTTTTTTTTTTATCCTTTTTTTGTTCATGCATAAAAAGGAAAAACAAAAACGTGAATGCTCCTTTTACATTTTAATCAAAAGCTGTTTCTTTCTTTTCAATAACACACAATTGAGCAAAACGCCAAGACAGCTACAAACCCCCCAAAATCCCAAGGACTGGCTGACATGTGTATAATAAAAGCTTTTAATATTGCATCACCTTTTTGGCTGAAAGGCTCCGTACCTGCCGTGCACCGTTAAAGTTTTTTTGTTCATTTAACAAAAGATGAAAATTGTCCTGACACATCAAGAACTTTCCCCAAAATGATATATCGGCAGGAAAAAGCCCAGTGGCACTCTTTGATACTATTTTAGTGTGACCTTGAAACATATTAAAGGTTTCATAGTTAAAATATGATCAACATCAGCAAAATAAGCCCAATGATAATGATGACTACTACTGTATATCATAATACAATATGTATAATGTTGCCCAAGCAGACAGCTTTTATTCTGAAAACAGAATGTGTTGTCTTTGTGTGGAGACAAAGGCAAGCCGCTGCTAATTAGCTTGTTGGTGACTTTAAACATCAGATACGAGACGCCCTGAAACACAGAATCAGTCGTGTAACTTGGACTTTTATCCAGCCAGGATTGACCAGACCCCAACTTGTGTCCCATGCAGCATCGCCCCACGGCTCACTCGTTCTGATCCATAGCTGGATCTTTTAGTAGCCCAGCCTTGTGAATGCTCTGCAGAGTGAGCAGCCAGCAAAGCCTCCTACATTTACAACTTGATCTGATCCACTCAGGTCACAGCCAGCTCAACCATGATCACCTACTTTTAGTCCCCTGACAATAGCACAACAATCAGGGCTCGGGTAATATTGGCGTAATGGTGAACTTGAGCTGCCTGCCCACGTCTTCAAGTAGCTGCCAGTCAAGTCTCTGGCCTGCTGACACCCTGTTGTTTGGGCTGCTCTTGTGACAGCAGTATGCTTCCTAGTTGGGCTGGGAAGAGGTGCCTGCTGGTGGGGATGGTTGATATGATCAACTGGTCATGTCACCAGTGTTAGCAGCCTTCTTTCAGGACCTCAAGAACTCAATATTCTGGGTTTCTGAGAGCACGTCCATTTCCCCCTGCTGCCACACACTTTTACCATCCTATCAGTTACACTGTATCTTGGAATACATCATTTCATCTGTCACAGTTGCTAGGAGATGAACGAGAACATCCTGCCAGCTGCCGACATATGGAAGAGGTTTCAAGTTGATAAATAAAAACGTCACGTTTCTGTGCGATCACAAACTCAAACACTGTCTTTGGTTTGTGTAGTTCTTTTGTCTGGTGTGATATTTGCAGATGTTTCCCCGAGCACAATGAAAGATCATGAATGAGAAGAGGAAAAAGTTGGAGACCGCAGCATCACCAACTCTCCCTTTACCACCCGTCCAGCTCCAGAAGAGATAATAAACTGGCTACAGTCAATGCACAGTATATTGTTCCAGCCTCAGTTTGCTTTTGAATTCCATCATAGATTTTTTTTTTTGTTCCATGATTGACAAAGTGTCAAAAAGCCGAATCAACCACCCACACACACACACACACACATGGCTGCAGACAGCTAGCAGATCAGTCAACTGCAGTTCAAGTGGTGAGGAGTGGAGCAGGAATGATAAGTTGTGAAGGCTGGCATCGCGTCTGGCGATTAGCCTGGCATCGGTTAGCGCCGTGCCGTCAGAGGCTTTCCTCCCGTGCCAAAGCTTGCATCACACAAATGAGAGAGCGAGGGGGAGGGGGGCTGGAGATAGCAGCGACTGGGAGATGAGAATCTGCCGAGTGATGCAGACACAACAGCAAAACAAACCGAGGGCCAGGAGGCTACCTATCAATCAATGCTGTGTCATGGACAAGATAGGCTGAAGTGTCACATGGCTTGATATAAACCGACAGCCGAGTGTTTGTGTGTACGTGCATGTGCACTGCCACACTATATTCTGCAAAGGTGTGCCCTGTCTGTCACTGTCAAGATTGATTGCAATATAATCGACATGTGAAAGATGAAAAATGACCCCACACAGAGGAGGGCGGGCACGAAATAACAATGGTAATAATCAAATAGCTCTCAGCACATCTCCCCTTGAACACACACACACACACTCTGCTTTATCATACCTATATTTGCTGGTAACAATTTATCCAAGTTTCAATAATCTAAAGCCCCAAAAACTTTTTGCTGTCAATACACTTTCCCCTCCATTTCCCTTCCCTGTTTTGTCCTCCGGGGATGTAATCTCAAGGTTTGATCCTCAAACAGAAGTCAGCACTGATCGCGCAGACACCTTTGGGCTGCCCGTATTTCCCAGCGTGTTGTTCGCGGAATATAAAAAGTAAAAAAGTTGGAGGGAGGCTGAACGGGATGAGAGATGAGCGGACACATGCAGTGGTCAACGCTTGTGCGTCACCTCGAGGCTGCAGGTAGTCTGTCTGTATCTAATGAGGACACCGATCATCCAGGTATGCTGAACAAAAGCACGGCGAGAGGATGCTGGTTTCAAAATCCCAGTCCTAGTTAGCTTGTTTATCCTGAATTCAAATATCTTTTAATTTCCTGCTGCTGGTTTTTAAATCACTGCTCGTAGAGTGATTGTGAAGCAGTGTTCAGGAAGTTACTCAGAAAATGTAATCCTTCACAAATGACTTCTTGCTCTCTTATTATTAAGATCTCTCACTACTTTTATTTTGCAATGGGATTACCAAACGTATTGCATATGGAGAAACTGATCACATTATGACCTACCAAAGAATTTGACCGATCGTTGGTTTCTTGTTTAGACTTTGTATAGGAAAAGCAGTATTCCATAAAATGAACCACAGCGATGACGCACAACACCAGCAGCTTGTGCTGGTGTTTAATTCTAACACCTCTAACACAGGACTTGGTAGCACCGCGGTCCTTTGCCCGCCGTCAACTCACACCGGACGCGTGTCAGCCGCGGAACGGCAGCGGAGCGAGCCGGCTGTATTCACGCGAGAATCCTGGACGTAAGCGAGACCCCGCGAAAAACAGTGTATAAAGAAAACAACAACAACAAACAGCTGACTTTGCTTCTCCGATGTGGAGGAGATTATAAAAAGCATCTGTTGTGTCATAAATGATTGTGTGTTGTTCCACTTCAACAATCAGTCTCTCATCGTCCATGTTGAGACCCTTTGATCGATCTTTGATCACCTGGTGCCACCGGTCATGACGTAACGTTGATGTGAAGTTGTAAAAAGCTACATGAACTGCGTATTGTGTTTTATTTTGAAAGGGGGCGGAAGTTTATTACGTTGATTCTGTGTCGGGTTTCCTGTCTGGTGCGCAGTGCTCTGTTGAAATTTACGAGGTTCAGCAGCGGCTCGCGGTAAAAATACAAATGCAACGGAAAGCTCACGGCGTGGCGCGGTGAGACACTTCTGAGACGCTTCTTTGCCGTGTCCGGTGTGAGTTGGCCTTAACATTCAGGTTTGCTGTATCCCGTGTAAGTGTGACCTTGCATTAAGTGTAGCTAATGGTGATATTATAATTACATTCCTCCTTTTTCCATGCACATTGCTATAGATCTTCCCACACACCGCTGTGTATATGTAACCATTCGTTTGGTTCTTCCTGTGCGCCTCGGCACTCTGACAACCCAACTGTCATTTTTAATTTTTATTATTTCAATTGCATTGTCTTTGTCTCATCCTCCTTGAATGTTTTCTCTCTCATACTTCCCTTCTGCTGCTTTTCATTTCTAATAATCCAATGTGTCTATGAGAGAGCAGGGACTGCTGCAGGCCTCCTACTGATAACCTTGTCAAACAACCCAGCAACCCCCAGCTGTCAGCTCTCCCAGGGGCTCTGCTCCTCTGCTAATGGAGACCAACTCTGCAGCTTTGCCAGAGGAAGAGGTGTGTCAAAACACCCATTATCTTCTTATGAGAAAACACTGGCAGGACTACAGGAACCCGTTGAAAACACAGTTTGAATGGGTTGAAAAAGCAATAATATATGTATATGTGAAAGTCCCTCACGACGATCAGGCGACTGCGATTTGTATTTCCCTGGGAGTTTGAGAATATTTTCTGTATTCTGACTCACAAGGACTGAGTTATGCACACAAAAAAGTTGTACTTGAAAGCACGGTGAAAAATGTCCTTTCACATGAATGAAACGCTTCATGTGTATAATTTTCTGTTATGTTTCATTATAAAATCAATGCACAACCAAGGATTTGTCCTCGTCCTGAGTATTTGTGGGATAAGTTCTACGGTTGATCTGATAACTTTTTTTTTAACAAGTGAAAGCAGTAATGGGGATGAACTTGCAATGCCAGGCTCCTTTGGCTACCTCAGTACTTAGTGATGAAAAGAAAATGAGATGAAAGGAGAGTAGGCAGGAGTTGAGACTCAAGAAGAAAAATACTATATCTTTTTTTGGTGTAATTGCCAGCTTTCCATCAGGTTTTAGACTCGTGATATGTTGAGAAACTGTACAGTGATGTTAGAGTGAAAATGATGTGCCACTGTTAAACAGTGTTTTTCAAAAGATATAGTCAGTATTAATATGAATATACATTATAGCAACACAACCAAAGCTGATTTGAAAGTGCTTCCGGTGTCAAAGCACCACCAACCCGGTTCTGTCCTTGCAACCGAGTTCTGCACGCCTCAGTTCAGCTGCATTGAGGTAGGTGAATTGAAGTGTGGCCTTATGATACGTTACATGATCTGCTTTAGATATTTTGCAGACGTCGCTCCAACCTTGTAAATTGGTCGGATCCTTTCTGAAAACACAGACTGGAACAAAGCAACAAAGCGATTATTTATTCTCCAAAGAAATCCGTCCCTGGACCTCATTAAGACTCCTGTAGCCTCCACCCACATGCTTTTCATGTGTCCACCATGTTCATACAGGCTACATCCAGCCCGCAGTACGTCCTTGACAATCAGAGGACTAATGATGGTTATAATTCAGTGCAGATTGGCTAGAATAAAGCAACCTTTCATATCTGTTGTGGACCAATATGCAAGGCTGTCTTAAATGATTCAAAGCAGCCTAAATTGTGATTAATAACTACCTTACAGCATATAAATTCAGACTTCGGGTTTAGATCGTGATGCTGTGTTCTTGGAGACTCTTACGTCTACGTCTCTTCGCTGTTTTCTGAGATGTCATGGCGGCTCAGCAGGCTAAGCCGGATTCATTGTCGTCTGCTGTGCCGTGAGTGAAGCTTGGCACTTTGTCGCAGAGACTGCATGTCATGCATCCTGTGTTTTCTCTCTCAACTTTCCCCATTCTTCTTCTTCTCTTGTTCACCCTGATCATAGAAAGATCCTCAATCATTCCCCTCTTAGGGTTTCTCTCTTCGGTTACCCTCCCGTCATCTGGTCACACCCTGAGTTATTCCTTTTAAAGAAGATAAACATGTTGAAAGAGGTTTTAACATCTCTCTTTTTCCTGTTCCACCATTTACCTTTTGAAATGTGTGCCGAAACTCAAGCTATCAATCTGATTCCCAAACTAGACCCTGTGGTGCATAATTGACGGAGCTGTGTGGAGGCTTGTAGAGCTGAGAGTCCTAATGGTCTCAGTTTTACATAGTAATGAAGTCTCAGAATTAATAACATAATGATTTTTCTGATGTTGAAATGCTAAATAAAACATTTATATGTAGCACTGAGTCTCTCCCTGTAGCTGGACCTCTCCATCACCTTCCGACCAGCTGTCACCTCTGTAGCTCCACCGTGGTCACATTAGCAACATTTTGACCATAGAGAATATAGGAAACTCCATGATTACCCCCTGAACACTTTGTCATGTGATCACAGAGAGTTGAAATTGAAATGGCATCCATGTGGGTGCCAATATTGCACCAGGTAATGTGTCATTATGAGGAACAGCCCTCCAGGTATTCGCAACATTTATTGGACTAGGGGAGGTGGGAAGGAAAAACAGTTACCTCCTCAAGCCATCAGTCTTCTTTAACAAAGTATATTACACAGATTGAACAATCCATCATCACATCCCTACTCTCCTCATAAAGTCAATGAATAAGTGCTTTTCCTCCTTCTAAAGGTGAATTTTAATGTTTTCTGCTGCCCTTCTTGTTGGTTTGGTTCAGGTACAATGGCGTCATTGTATTTCAGATATTTTCTATTGTTTTGATGGGTGTGGTCGGGCGGGGAATACAGATGAGTGTTCATCTACAATAGTTTCTGAAAGTATCGATCCAACTTTGTCAAAACCTGGATAAATGATGTGTTTTATCAGTGGAGGCTTTTGAGACCTAATGCTTAAATTTAATCTGTGATAAATGGACGATAATGTCAATGCCCGTGACCGCCAGCCGGAGCTCACCAGCAACTATTCATGCAGGTAGTTTTGGTTTTCTATGCTCAGACATTTATCTCTGAAATTTGAAGAAGAGAAACGAGAAATGAAATCTCTCAACAAACAATATCTCAGTTGACTTGAGGACAACAGATGTGATTTCAGTCACGATGAGTGTATCGAGGAGGAGGCAGCAATCTGACAGATGGATATACTATCAAAATCTGGGAAAATATACGTATGGGTAGATGATGTTGGGTTAACCGAGCCTTTAAAATCTTTCGTCAGTGGATATAAACGAGCACGCTGCTTTCATACACAGAGACCTTGAGTTTTCTGATTGGAAATGAGCTTTGATTATGTTGTTTTTTCATCTCTCCCCCTCAAACAGGCTGAATGGGCTGCTTGTAGAGACCATTCACTGCTCCTAACATTGTTTTCTGCCAGGGAAACTGTGTATTTTATTTCTTTTGTGTTATGTTTCTAAGACTCGCATTGAACATTCATGAGCCAAAAAAAAAAACACTTTAAGATTTTCAACCAGCGCTTTCTCCCTTGGTTTTGCATAGTGACATCACCTTTGTTTCTGTACTGCGACTATGAAATGCAGAACAGAGTCGACATTTCGTGACAATACTGTGGCTGTAAATTCTCTTCACCTGTCAGTGTAGTGGCCTCACAGCTTGAACGGACTGAATGGAAATCTACTTGGCAGGTCGACCTTACATCTGCAAGACGATGTAATGATTATTTTGGTTCTGCACTTCAAGTGTGTTTAAATAAGTGATCTCTGTGGCCGCCCGCTTCATCGCCAAAGCCTAAAAGAGGTATGTAAAAAAACCACGACACTAGTTTGAGGGTGAACGGGTTTGCAAATAGAGGACTTACATTTATTTATTCCATATTTCAACATTCTTTTTGAGTTTTTCTCATTGATAAAACGATTAAAAAACCAATCACCCTCGATGCAAAATGACTTTGACTTTGACTGAGACACAAATAATAAATAAAAGATGAAATTCAATCAAGTTAACCACGGGAGATGCCGCTTGTGTTTGTGTGTGTGTGACTGTGACGGCCACGTTTTATTTATTTATTTATTTATATTTTTTCCTCTCATGCGCTCAAACTTTCGGCTCAGACTGTAAATGATGATCAGGTTTGGAACTAAATCTCAGTAGGACCACTTCTTGCAAGAAAACAGAATAATAAAATTAGATTTTTTTTTTAAAATTATTATTTTCTCAATGCCCTCATTTTTTTTTTTATATATTACTCTTCTGGTGATTCAACTCGCACAGCCTTATGTGTAGAGCCTGTTATCTCTTCTTGTACATTATTTAAGAGCTGTGGAATTGCTTGGCCATTCGCTCCATATTCTATTACCTCTTCAAAGGTCCTTCTTTCTATTGAGACACTTGCAAGCCTGGTCATTATCTAAACGATGTCTGAGGCCCGGACCCTCTAGGGAAGTATGTGTCTGATTTTCTGCCTCGAATGAAACATGGTTATATAATTTCATGAGCATGGACAAGATTGTTTCAACTTTTAGCACCAGATTAGGACGTTTTCATAGCGTCAGAGCAAAACACAGCTTGATGTGAAAGCCCAAAGGGAAACATAAACTGACTCCAGACAGAAAGTTAGGATGAACATTGGTGTAACATTTAATCGAATTGATCTGTTATCTATTATTGATTATTATTCATTTAATCTGGATTGAACATTCAGACCTCGTCTTAGGGTGGAATATGAAGCTGCCCCGTATCGATGCTTTTAACGACATACATCTTGGCACAACATGAAACTGTGCTGGCAGAAAGACAGAAGTGTCCTGATGTGATATGTTGCTATTAGCTGAGTTTTATAGACAGAACAGCTTTGGTTTTAAAAGAGGAGACTTGGCTCTGCACACTAATTGCCATTCTGTTTTATTAAGCCCGAGCTGCTGCACTGTTCTTTATCTGTTCACCTTTTCTCAATCAGCTGATTTTATCTTTTAACCTATTATAAATCAGCTCCCTTTATCTGGTGACTTAATCTGAATGAGGTGTTTTTTATCTCTTAACCTACTTTAAGCCTTGAAAGACATAGGGACACATCAGTCTGATACATATATCAAAGAGGAATGTTCCCATTTATTGCTCCATTTGTGCAGGATCTTTCGGCTGTATTTAGAAAGTTTAATACAAAACCCCAAAGAGGAGCACATTCAACAAGCTGTTCACCGGGTCTAAGTCTAAGTGCATGCCACACGCTAATTAAAAAACCAAGCATGATACAGTTTATTAGTGAATTGATTGATTGAAATCAATACACGACGAAAACTACTAGTATTTTAAATCAATAAACTAATATAAGCTAGTATTTTTTGCTCTCTCTGTTTAAGCTTTTCTGTATCTAACAAGACACGAGACTATCGCTTCACTGTTGTTTCACGTCAACTCAAGCTGGCTGTTTTTTTCTACGGTGAGAGCGGAACATCACTGCTCCTCCCCGTGGACAAATGAGGCATTGCAGCTGGTTTTTTCACACAGACAGCTTAGGGGCGTTTCCAGTCGGGGTCTCACTGACTACGTCATCGCGGGGGATTACATCCGGTCACGGACCAGCGAAGGACCGTTCAAGGACCTGTGAAGGACCAGTCACAGCCCCGTCACAGAAACACAGGAACTTTTAAGTTGCTACATCTGTAGTTCAACTGATGCTCATGTTAATGTATCGCCTGTGCCTTACTCAGCTTGTTTGGTTATCTAAAAAAATGCAATTTAGGATAAATAGTATGAATATTAAAACATGGTTTTGTAAGAAAAAAATTTAAAACATTGGACTCCAGCCGAGGCCGATGGCAGACCCCAACAGCAGCAGTCATATTGCTAAGATTGAACTAGCCTGCACTGGGCAGCTCTACCAGCCAATACTGACCCCCTCCACAACAAGCTGCTACCTCCAGCTCTGATCAAGGTCAACAGATAATTGCACCTTAATTGAATAGTTAATGTCCGAAAACGCTTGTTTAGCAGGAGCTGGTTTAATGGAAAGGGAGTGGCTGGAATATTGAGGAGTAGCTGATGCTGCCCTGTCAGGAGTTTAGTATAGGGTGTAATGCTAATACTGACAATCCTTCACACAAGCTGGTTTATCTAATTGGAAATGTGCAACGGATAAGGTGTTGCAAGAAATTTGAATTGTTATGCTCTCTGAATGGAATTCTGATGCGGTGGTGCTATAGGAAGTGAGGTCTCCACGCTTAATGAGAGGCAACTGTCACCGAATTGCTTATATGAGCAAAATTTATGGATTTTATTTGGTTCCTTGTGCAACAGACGCAACTGCTGAGGGGAAAGAGAGGGTACGTTTGAGTTGAGAGGAGGAGCGGGGGTAGTGGACTGTTTACATTTATGACAAGGTACCAACTGGGGACGATGCCCGAGCCGAGGTGGCATCACCCAAGAAATAATGATGAGTGGAATAATGACCAGTAAAACAGTTAAAGAAATACTGGTGTTGGAGGCAGATTGGATCGAGGATTAGGTTGCAAGAATGCTTTTTGTATCTATAGAAAAATAGCGAGGAGGTGTTGCAGGTGCTACAGGAGGTGCTACAGGTGTCAGAGGAAAAAACAAACCTCTACGCTGGGGTTAAGGTTGTGCAAAGTGCATTACATTACATGGAGAAACTCAGGAGTGACTTGGAGTTCCAAGTCACTGGTGACCCACATGATGAATCAGAAACACCTGAGGCGGTACGTGATGGAGAGCACTGTAAGTCGACAGGACAGAGGAAGTGAGACAGTGAGTCGCCCTTGCTTAAGCTCACTGGACAGTATCACTGGGTAGATGGGAAGAGATTTAGTGAATGGAGCAGCCAGCTAGTTGAGGTGTTGTGTGTCACTGACTCAGACAGTCCTGACTTTTTGGATGTGCAGAAGGTGAAATGGCTGCTGGGGCTCACCACTACAGCTTCTGGTGTAGTTTTCTGTAGGTCAATACTTTTTTTTTACATCCTAAAAACAGCCCTCTCTCTACCAAGGATAAGTGGACCTCCATCCTGCATTGCTACTCTGAGCCTCTTACCAACCTGCCGACTGTGCTCAGTGCACTTTAAGCATGGAGTGACTTTCGGGGCATCCTCAGCAACAGAACACAGAGAACACGTCTTCAGTCGGCACAGATGAAGCATGCTGCATCCGAGAGAAGCTTGCTCGCTCCAGCTGGTGTTTGAAGGAGATCTTACAAAAACAATGTCGGGAAAAAGAGTTGAAGGAAGACTCACTCATGAAGTTCAACAAGCGATCAAGGAGGATGCGACTGAGGAAAGCTAACAAAGAATTTAGGTGGTTTATTTTCTTAATAATTGCTCGGTGCAGTATAATGTAACTTGATTTGCATTGATGCAGGGAAGCTGTGCTTTCCATTGTACTCAAACTGAGAGAGAGAGACAGCCAGACAGAGAAAACTTGTCACTTAGATCAGCTTCTCAGTCTGCTTGTTTTTTTGGTGTCGTGAACTTTTGGCCCTAATTCCATTTCTCACAGAGAAAGAGATATTGATCCCAGAAAGGACACTCATCAGTCATCACTCCAGTCATCACTGAGCACGCGTATGAGACACTTGGACATTTACTTTATTATAAAACAAGCCTGCATGTAGTTTCTCTGTTTGTTTTTGTCCATGCTGAGGTTGTAATGTGCTAATTCCAAGCAAATAGCCCTGACTATTTATATCAAATTGAGATTTGAGGATGGTGGAGGTTCAGTTGTAACATTTGGTCAGCAATTGCCTCTGAAAGGAATCGTGCGACCAAATCAAAAATCAAAATACGGTTTGAACCAGTTCAAGCCAGCCAGCACAGCGGGGCGGGAGAATGCAGGTGTTTGTGGCGGCTGGTTAGTTGCTGTAGGGGTTCGCTAGATCAAAGCGAGCAGTCTGACTGGTTGATCAAGCAGAAACGAGGAGAAAAAATTCGAGTACCATACTCGTTACCTGAAGCAACTATCACTGGGTCTCACCAGGAGGTGAGGCTGTGCAACGCTTTTTTGTTGCCGGGCTCACGGAGGGGTCACGTGGGGAAAGGTTTGCAATTTTCAGTGTCTGGAAGCGTGCTGTGCAGTGATCTATGGCTGATTCCACTGAAGGATATTTAGTATTTTGTGTTTAAAGTATTTTACAGATTATTAAAATTCTTGCAAAATCCATATTTTAATTGATAAATCAGCCAGCAAAGAATGATTGACTTGTTTTGGTCACTCAGTGGCTGGGATTTGGGATTTCAACACAAAATCCGTGGTGTGCAATTATATGGAGGTTGCTTACTACAGAAAATGTGCCATTGGAGCAACACTCATACCGAAATAAAGGAACGAGCATTGAGAACAGTCTAAGGACATCTGCTTTCAATCTTTTGTTCAGATTAAATTGCCAGATTAAAATGCAAAGCCTTGTGCACGCCCGCCCATGTCAGCCTCGTCCTCTGTGTGGCTATCATTGGCCCGTTGGTCAGAGCATCCTCGGGATGGATCGCTCTCTCTCTCTCTCTCTCTCTCTCTCTCTCTCTCTCTCTCTCTCTCTCTCTCTCTCTCTCTCTCTCTCTCTCTCTCTCTCTCTCTCTCTCTCCTCTTCCCTTTCATTCCATTCACTTGGCTTGAGGACAAAAGGGACAATGTCACAGGCTTCGCCCGTCCTCCCCCCCTGGATCGCACTGTCACCTGTCATTTGAGAGAAAGGCCCCAGAACACCTTTATTTGCTCAGCAAGTGATGTAGCCTGTGTGTGTGTGTGTGTGTGGGTGCACACCCTCTCCTGGGCCCGCAATGTTCCCAGGAGTCTTGCTGGCGCATCAGCATTAAGTATTAAGAGCCCTGCTGGGCAAAATAACAGTAGAGGTTACACAGGGCTGGGGGATGAGAGGCGACGTGGGGGTGTGGGAAACCCAAAGGCAGAGAGAGGGCATCGGACTGTGGCCTTGCTTCTCCTGCTTTCCGCATCAGGCTGTGGCTTTGCTTTGCTGCTTTCCCCTCGTGGTGTTTTCAGGACTTCAGCCACAACTTTCTGAAAGTGTCCTGCCACACGGCCTCCGCCAGGGACTGAAATCAGCACTCGCCACATGTCAACAAACTTTGTCTTTGGCAGAAAAATCAATAGTGACACCTGCCACACTGGGTGGTAAGGTTGTTTTTTTTTTCACTGGTTTTTCAAAGTTTTAGATTTCTCTGCAAGGTCTCCGTGATTTGGAGTTTTTGAAGGCTCCTAGTTTTATTCTTAAACTTTCGGTTTCTCTGATTGTAAGCTATTCAAAACGAAGCAGAATTATGACTCTGTATCAAAAAGGCTCTTAATTGGCTACCAACCGTGTGATATTGTATGTGCGCCACCTAGATGATTAACTGACCTAACCTTACTTAATAATTAAGATCAAAATGTGAACATATTACCTCGAAAGTGTGGTGCCTTTAAAATCCTCTGAAGTGAAGTGACTTCATAATAAATTACTGAATCCGGTGGCAAATTGATTGAAGAAGTTTTAAAATGAAAACCTAATCACCTCCCGTATCCTGTCATTAAATGTTTCAGCCATAAATCTTTTTCTCAGCCGGGTTATTTTTAGTCACGAGTCCTTGGAAGGTGAGCCAAAAAGCCATCACCCACCAACACCAACACTCTGACCCCCCATCCGCATACGCTGACTCATCTGTCACGTCGTCCGTCCGCACGTGACAAAACAATGACCTTCATCTTTCTGGATTACGACGTCCTTTTTAAGGAGGAGTGATAAGTCGCAGACAGGTTGCGTTCGTTTTATCTGTTGGAAGTTGGTGCATCGGGTACCAGAGGGCAGAGATACATCAGGAAAACAGCGAGTCACGCACTGATGGAAATTCGAACAGCGCTCATAGGCTGTCAACAATCAGACACTTTCTTACTTTCTTTCTTTCTTCGGCAGCTTTGTCTCCATCACTTTTGCATCCTCTCCTCCTCCGCTGTCACTTGTTCTAACCAAAGGCACATTGTTTATATTTGTCTGCTCGGGTCAGTCAACACAACAGTCGTTCTTCTTCTGTATGAAAACTCTGTAATGGAAAAGCGTGCTGTCATCCAGTTTCCTCACCTTGCTGTGAGTCGTGCCGCAGTTTGAGCGCGGCGTGCTGAATAGTCACAAATGCCTAGCTGAGGGTGCTCCCCGAAGGCACCGCACCAAATCAATGTCAACACATCCGCTGGGGGGTTTCAGCCACTCGTTTAACACAATACACTGTTATTCGCTCAGCTGGGACTCTCTCAAACACATATTATATTTTCCTGCTGCTTTTCACAAATACCGCCGCCTTGATGCATTGCAAGACATGGAGAGAGGTTATTTCCTTTCTCAGGCCAGAATGGATGATCATTGCGTTTTTCCCCAGCATGCCACTGAGGGAACTTGTTTGACTGTCAGGCTGTAATGTCAGACATACCTCTACCGAGGTCTTGGTGATATTGCTCTTGCATTTGCAACCACTGCTGTGTGACGAATACACACTTAAGCATGGGGAGAGATTTTTACTTTAAGCTCTAAGCATGTGAAGGCATAGACAAGTTGGTCATTAGAATGAAACTGGGGGCAAACAGGAAAAAAAATGACATCACATTTCACATTATCAATAATTCATGAAACTTTTCAGATCTAGCTTTGTCTCTCACAATGCAATTATGTAAATATTACATCCACATGCAAACTGCTTTTGGATTTTCAGTGAGCGGAGCTCAAAGTTTGTTTTTGGCAGGTTGTACTAAATAAAGCTGAACTCATCACAAGACGGAGAACATGAGAGAAGAATGAGGAGATGTTTGAGATGACGCATACAGTAAGATTTTGACTTGGAGCATTTTTAAAGTTTATACCCTAGAAAAACAAAATCTATATTTTTTTCCATACAAATCTACTTTTCTAAGACACCTGCTGCTTCACCGTCAGAGAACTTCCATCATCCTCTGAGAAACTCTGAGAAAATGTTTTTACAAAAGGGAACCATACTCAGAATCTGAATATCTTAAATCAAAATACATCAAAGTCTGTCCAATAGATTCCTTTTGTTTGTTTATACATACAGTAATGGATTAATCAGTGCTCCAATGTCCTGTTTGACTTATAGAAGAATATTCGCTGCTTGGAACTAAAGAATTTTCTTTTTTACCACACGATTTATTCACACAGTGCAAACACAAAGTGTGAGCGGCTGTTTGTTCTAAGGTCAGGGGTCAAATACTGGATTTCATGTAGGATGTGCAACAATACAATGTGTTTATTCAGTCTGATCGAGGTATTCTGTGGTGCTTCATATGTTAAAGGTCATTACCACTTCCAGAGTGTATGCAACCAAATAAAATCTGATGTTATTATAGAGTATTTTATAATTCAGGCTGGTAGCAGCCCTGCCTCAATGAAATGATATAAGAAGAATCCCATTTCCTATATTCTGCAGCGATGCTGTAGAGGAGAGTCAGCGTGGATCTGCTGTGGCAGGAAACTTTGGAGAGGAGTCAGGCAGCAATTCTTCATCTCAAGTGCCAATTAAATGCGTTCAGCTGCCGTCTTTCCGGTTCATCTGCAAAATTACACAGAGAACTGTAGCAGCTGTCAGGGCACACGGTCCAGGCCATAACCTGGAGGAACAATTCCCGACATTGACTTGGTGAAAAAACTAAATCTAAAAATAAAAGATTTACATATATTTTATATCAGACCAGTTTTGTTTTTCAATTAATTGGAGAATTTAGCATGAAGGTAAAATGAAACAAACAAAAAAGATTTTTCGTGGTTAAGCATGCGAGGTACATTTAGACATTCACTGATCCGGACTGACTTTCTATTAAACATCTGATGAACTAACTTCCCTCTGCTCGTGAATCTGAGCGTTTGTAATACCTGACCATCAGCATAAACCCCTGAACATTAGCATAGTGATGAGTTCCATCTCACCATTTAAAATTAAATTCCTTCAGAGTCTTCACTACATACGATATATGAGTCAAGACAGACATGGGTGTAAATTACATTCAACCGTGAAGCGATAATTGTGATTCATCACCCTCTGACGTATCCCATGATTCCCTGGGAGTTCTAGCAGCTACAGGTGACACGACGGGCGAACACGTGACATGCATGTGAAGATCTCTGCGTGTTTACATTGTTGTAAACATTTGTAAGTGCACAACTCAACAGAACCCTGTAGCAGACAGCGGGAATGTTATAGATGATATACCTCTAACCATTGAAGGTCCCGCTTGCAGCACTCTTGGAAATGACTCACACGACACTAGTCTCCATGAAGCAATATTTGTATTTTATGACCCGTCCCTGTCCCCCGGTGTGCGTGTGTGCGTCCTGATAATTCTGCTGTTTTACGGTACATCTGCGAAATTTGGAGTTGAGACAGTGGCTGCAGTAAAGATTACTCTGCAGGCCCCCAGGAATGAATGTGAATTATTAATACACAAACACATTAGCGGAGGATTATTAGCTGTGCATTGTGCTGTCGAGCGGCTGCAGCTGTGATTGGCAGATTAGTGCCCGTTTGCCTGTGTAGGGATTACGATATTAGCTGGGCTGCCAGGCAGTGAGTTACTTTGGCAGACGTGCAGATATGCTATGCTATGTTTACATTTTTTGCTCGTCTGCGTGTGAATTTCACTCTCGATTCGTGTAATCCGTCTCGAGTTTGCTCGGCCTCTGTGCGTGAGGAGAATCGGATAGTGTTTGCTCTGGTGAAGATTACACATGTTGCTCGCAGGTCTTTTCAGCTACGTCTCCGAGGACAATGCTTATTCTCTCGCTGATTGTTAGATAACTTCTCTGCTATATGGCTGTGACAGCAACATGCTTCGAATTATCTGCGGGCTCCAGGGCACACAGTCTTGCCAGCAGTCTCCTCTGAGTGATGCAGTTTCTGCTCGCTACAAAGGTGTACTCATCTCTCACAGCTCCAGAGTTTTACCTGCTGTAGGGCTGGTGAAAACTCTGGAGCAGTCAAAATAAATCAGCGGATCTATTGCAATCTGATCCTGGATTCATATCTATCCATAGGTGTACGTATCTGTGATGTCTCTACTTGAGCAAATATCACAGGATATCTGTTGCTGATAGAATCCCAGCGCCGGTCCAGAAACAAACCTCGCTCCTTCACAAAAGGGTGAAGCAGAGGATCAGATACAGTCTGCCTGAGTGTCGTTCTAGTCAGCATGTCTTGTTATCACTCTGTGCAACAGAACGCTTCAACGGCGTTCATTCATACCCAGCATGCGGGAGCGTCAACAGCGCCTCTTTTTTTGTTCACGGGCCATTTTTCATGGTTTCTCTGAGTCTTTAACCTTCTCTGCCTTCCCTTCCTGCGAGGTCACTGACATCCACTTCATGGAAGCAGTGTAAACTCTATCTCGTGGACCTTATGTATCTTCCTCTATCCACCCTTCTCCTTCATCGCGTTTGTTCTGCTACAGTACGGTGGTGCAGTATTTTCAGAAATGGATCGTGGCGGGGTGGATGTGGTGGGGCTGACGGGGTGGAGCGTGCAGGGAGGGGCAGGTTGCCGGAAGGCTCTGCTCTGTGGCTGGCCTTGTCAAATTGATTGATGAGAAAGGCAAGCTTGTGTTCTTGGCAGGCCGGGAATTCATCCTCCTGGCTGCGCTGATACACTTATCTAGGTTTAAAGTGTCTGCGGCACCGGCGGCGGGAGGGGTTGCCATCACACTGCAAGGGTGTTAAGAAGGAGATTAGGCTGCTGCACATCATGCCAAATGAGATCGGGCACCGGCTGGTGCACATGCTACAATGTCATACGGACATGCACATGCTCCCTGCTTTTGTTGAACTCGCACCTCAATCGAATGGCGTCGAAGGAGGGATGAGGGAGCATATGTTGGAAGTCCATGTTTTCTCTCTCTCTCTCTCTCTGTCTGACACTGACGTTTGAAAGGTAGCCCGGCTAAATGAAAGACAACAGAAACCAGGAGCAGGAATGTTCCTGTTCTGACAAATGATGTCCCCCCTTTAGAGGCTGTCTGGTACTTCAGGTCTCCTTCAGGTTCATTTCTTTTGCTCATTTTTGCGGAATGACCCAGAGGTCTCTCTCAGCATCACAGAATGAATCACAAAAAAACATTCCCGTCTCGTCTGTCTGTGCTGTTGACAAACGCAGCGCGAGATCTGTGGGACACGTTGGAAATTCAATGCAGCTAAATTTATGGTATCGGCCTGTGCTGGAAATAAACCAGGATTATTCAATTTACCCTGAGCCTCACCTTTCAAAGTCAAGAGCAAAAACAGAGAACAGATATGTTTTTAATGTCTTAAAAGGAAATGAGGTTTTGTCTTTTTGTCTGCTTGTTTTCATGGTTTACAGTAAGTTATTTCTGTATTCCACAGTGACTGCTCTTAAAAAAAAAAGTGCTTTGTCTCGCACTGAGAAAGCTTTGATATGCTTCCTGCAAACAATGGAAATTTGGAAGTTCTTAGTATGCACGATCAAAGAGAATATGCTTAGTGCAACGATGATAACAGGCACACAAATATGCACTCAGACAAATAAGCACACACACAAAGAATGCATCAAATCTTATGTCTTCAAGAAGTTTTATCAAACAGGTTATCGAACACTGACTAAAGGTGATTATATAAAAGGTAATATTTTGGGAGCAGAGAGCTGTAAATATTGTTTTTTAAAAAGTAGAATTTGTAGCGTTTGGAAAGGGGGAAACCTTCAACTTTCATCTGTGCATTGACAGCTGCTCCCTTCCCAGAACAGCGCTGCAGGGAGAGGAAAATGTTCTTTCAATTCTTCCACCATGAAGGAAAGTTCAAATTGCATTGCCACGCCACAGCACGGAGGGGGAAGGGATTTGTCTCGTAGATGTGACGTTATCTTAATCCACTGTCCAGATCCCAGCGTCGAGAAAAAAGATGTCATTTATATATTTTTTTTATTCTTATGCCATCCCACAACATGCGGCTCTATTAAAGCACTGTCTGCTCCAGTTTGAGGAGTAGCGGCAGCAGCTGACTTCAATAAGCAGTGCGAGTTGCATCACGCAGAACAAACAAGCTCGAACTACCTTGAACAAAACTTCTCTGTCTAAACAATGATTCTCTTTTGGTAGAGATTTGAAATCTTGTATTTCACATGTGCTTTTTTTTTTATTTTTTATAAAAGTGCAGAAATCAGAAATGCTCTTGGAATGAAATTTGAGTTTCAGCTGAAGGCAAAAAGCAGAAAAAGCCGCTAAGTGAAATCTACATCAGTGCCTCCGTTCGACGAGGTCCACACCCCCGAGCCCTCGGAGCAAAGCAGCGAGGTCAATCTTCCCACCAGTGATAAATGAATGAATGAGATCTTTATTGCTTCCCATTACATCCGACCCAAGAGAGCAGCAAATAAATGCATACAGCAATTTCTTTTCCAGTCTTTATTTATCCAGGGAACACCGTGTGGAGATTTTAGACGAGGCCGGTCTTTGCTTTGCTTCAGACTTCTATGCAGAGCTGTAGCAAGAAATTAAAGAGCTGTACCCAGGAGGAGAAGCCAGACCCTCCACCATCAAACTCCATTTCCCCAGCTATGAAAAAGTGTCAACACAGACGCACATTAAATGCACTTGAAGATATTTGTTTACTAATGAGCTACCACAATGCTAACCAGATGTTGCGATCGCTCCTTCGCATCCCTCGTTCGCTGTTTCTTTTCATTTACACAGAAGTAAATGAAACCGATAAATTTCATTTTAATGCGTTTCTCATTTCCCAGACATCACAACAGCTGCTGCGTTATTTGGAATGAAAAGCATTGTTTGCATGTTTGGATATTTCTACCAAACCCTGCATAAAAAAAACAAAAAAAAAACGGAGCACTGCAAAATAAGAAATATGATTTTTTAATATCACATTTGAGGAGAGTTGTCCAGAGGGATGGGCAGTCATTACCACCATGCGTCCCCTCAGTTAAACCCACATACCTGTGGGAGTTGCCCAGTACCATAGGCTCCTTCTCTCTGCACAGAGCAGCTCAGCAGAGGCAGCTTTATTCGTCATACAACATTCATACCACATTAATAATTGAAGCTTTACATTATGATGTAACTTTTGCCCACCGCAACAGTCAGGAAAATGTAGGTGGTGGAAAAAAAAGCGAGTGAGTTAAATGCCTCTAAGCGTTTAACCCTCCAATTCTCCAGTGGAGCTGAGCAGTGACTAAAAGGCTGTGGATACAGCGGGCAGCTCCCAGCGGCCGGCAGCGAGGCGAGTCTGTTTATTTGTGGGTTTCTAATTTTTTTTGTCTTTTTTGCAAGATTCAGGTTTAGATTTCATATCATGAAAACTTAAATACTAAAATCAATTTTCCTTCTCAGAAGCTTCCAGTGAATAAATGCATCTGCGTATAAATGTGATTTTACTTGAAATAATGAACAGAATACACAGACTTCTCAACAGATTGCTACATCTTTTTGGACAGCCGTAGTTACTAGTTTGCAAATGAAAGGCTCTGCACGCTCGTGATGTGTCGGACATGAACGATTCGTGCAATATGAACTAATCTTTTTATGACTCTGGAGTAATGAGTCGTCTCATTAAGTTTTCATGCAGTAGCTTCCCTCGCCACATGCCAGCTGCATAAGCTCAGGAGGACAGGAAACAAATGATTAGTTATTATATACAGTAGTAGAGGAATAACATATGCATATAAATACTTGACCATACGAGATATACAAACAATAGATAATATTCTATAAGAATAAGTAAACAGAATGTGCAAAGAACACAAAGCTCGTTGTAATATTCCAAAATCTTGTGACCTCATCGCCGCTGTCAATCTTCCATTTGTCTGCATGACGACTGGAAATGAGTTAAAGCATGAATTTGTTTAGCAGCTCAACTTCACAACACTTTAGCAAAACATATAATACAGAAAGTAACTTTGTGCCGCTTTTAAAAAAGGAACTGACATTCTGTGAACTCAGCCTTTGAGATTGGCTACAAGGTATAACTCTGAATAAATGTTCTATTTTATCAGTAATAAAGCTTTTGTGCTTGTAAGGCTAGTTGGTATTATTGGTAGGAGCAGTAGTACGTTAAATAACCACATCAATGATATCTAAAATAAGAGAGTTTCCTAGTAAAACCATGTGTGAACTCAAATAATCCTTTTCAATCATGACTTCTGACCGACTGGAAATGTGTCTGTGTCTGCACAGATCCCGTCCTCTGCCTGTATTTTCTTATTTTGCTGCATTCAGGATGTTTCTTTGGCATCAACCTTTGGGCAGTGACTGTGTAGCTCCCAGCCAATAACAGTGTGCAGGTTGTGAGGCCAGGACTAAAAATACAGTTATTACTCTTTATATGTGATGTACAGCACTGGTCCCCGTCTCCTGGAAGCAATACTCTACCAAAAGGGCAGAGATGTATGAAGTACTGGAGTAAAGGAGTGGAGTAGAAGTACAAGTGCTATATCAAAAAACTGACTTGAGTAGAAGTTGAAGTGTTCTTTAAACACCATACTGAAGTAAAAGTACTAAAGTATTCAAAATGTTTTGTACTTAAGTATTGCAAGTAGAAGTATGTGAATAAATGCTACTCAAGTACTGAAAGTAAAAGTACAAGTACTGTTGTTTATATTATTTCAAATATTTATTAAGGCACAACTTCTAATGTTACAGTGTTACAATGTTCATGGTAGAGTTCTGTGATTTCCCATGGTCTGTGAATGCGTCTGAATGAAGGTAGAGCGAGGGGGCGGGGCAGCAGGTGAGAGAGCGCACCTGGGTGAGTCAGGTGTGTGACGTACGGCGCACGAGCGAGGTTGATGTGAGACCGGGACTGTTCAGTTGGTTTGTTCAATATCGCCTCGTCATTCATCACGTGTCCGGCTGGACGCTACAATAGTAACGAGTAACGACTCAGCACATGAAAAATGTATCCGAGTAAAAGTATTAAATTCATCAAAAATATGTAGTGCAGTAAAAGTGGAAGTTGGGGAAAAAAATAATACTCCAAAAAAGTACAGATACTGCATTTTAGTACTTAAGTAAAGTACTTAAGTAGTTCCACTTCGTTACTATACATCTCTGCCAAAGGGTATATTGCCTTGAATTTTTTACAGCTTCTCACTGTGATCAAGTGAAGGGAATATCCGTTCCCTAACAGCTGGTAGATTAGTGTCCATGATTAGCGGTTGCAATGCCCCGGCCGTCTTCACCTGATTATGACTTCACTTCTCATTCATCTTACTCACTCGTACTAGAAATGGTTTAGAGTCACACACTTCCTTTTAGGCTACGTATTTATCCCAGCATAACATAACCTCTGATTCATGACCAGAGTGGTGAATCACATAATTGCTTCTAACTTGAGGCAAATTTGCTCAACATTATCAAACCAAATTTAATGCAAATCCAATCAAGGGAGTCCAAAGTTAGGCAAAGATTTGATTGGAGACTTGGTGTTTCACTCATAAAATGATTTATCCCGGGCGAAGCTTCCCTCGTGGCATGAATAATTGTATTGGTCGAGTTAGACATTAATTGGCAGAGCCAGAGAGAAATACAAGCCACGTATAAATTTCAAGATTGCCTTTTTAAGAGGAGCCGTGTGCTCGCAGCAACATGTGATCAATTAAGACTCGCAGCTGGCTGTATTCCCATCTGCGTCGGATAGCTCCGTGCTCAGCTATAACCCTGTTTGGCTGTGATGTAGTTTCCCTGAAATGAATGCCAGGGCTTCCCATGAGCATTCCTATGTATGCACGCTGGCTGTTCAACGTTTGATGTATCTGCAGGAATTCCTCCCGGTAAACATCCGACATTTTTTCATCGATTCTCTGTCTTTGCATGTGTTTGTCTTGGATTGTGCGTTAGCAACGAGATGGAGGACACAGAATGAGGGACGCACAAGATTCAATTGATCCTTGAGGGTTCAGTCATTTTAACCTTGCAAGAGGAACGGCTCAAAATGCACAAGACAGTCTATGAAAAGTGTTGAGAGTGGGGCAGTCCCACGCTGGTTCTTATAGGAGCGTTCCTCATTATCGTGATTTACTTGTCTAACTGTCACAGGTGGCCACAGACGACGTATTCATCGCTATCAAACCTCGTTAACGTGCTCTGCTCGACCGCGTGAACCAAGGTCAAGTTTATACATCATACACCTCCTGCTACAAATAACTTTATTACTTGCTAGATGAGAGCAAAACCAAATCATTTCCAAAACATGGATAGATATGGTTATGCATAATGTAAAATCTTTGTTGAATAAGAAACTAACACACTCGTTTAAGGGTTAAAGAAAGATTGCAGTTGTAGTTAAATTCATAAAATTGTTGGTATATACACAACACTTCGATACGAGCATAGTTCTTTGAATGCTGGGCTACATTCAGTCTGTAGCAAGTGAATTCATCTCGACAGTATTACAGTAAGTGATCTGCTGTGTCTGCTGGAGTTTACTCTGCCTGCAGCAGCAATGCATGTGCGATCTCTGCAGCAGAGTCTCAACTGATATGAACTGTCTGTGTGCATGCACACGTGATGCATGCATAGCAATATTATCTCATTGAACCCCTGGGTTGGCATGTTACAGTTACTGTCTCATGATTATGTCGGCATTGTGCATATGGTGCATCAAATGACAGAAAAATGCACATGGAATCTTCCATTCCAATCATGTAGAGAACTGATGTGTATCCCTTAACGGAGTCTATATTCTGAAAACCTGTTTCATCACTGGATAAACAGTGTGATTTTAATCGCCCTTCATTACTCTTATTGTGATGATGCTCGTGAAGCGGCTGACGTGATTGGACCTCTGACTGTTTTCTGGTTTTTACTTATTATCTTAAATAAGAGCGCACTCTTAGCGATAGAAGGAGAAACTGAGTTTTTCTCGCTCGGGTAGATCTTTTAATCTTTCACATTGCGGGGGCCAATGACAATCAAATTAACATAATTATTCATTAATATGCAAATGACCCCAGATGTTCAATAAGCAACAGATGCGCACTTCTTGTACACAACAGCTCAATATGTAAAACCGCACAGAGATGACGACACAGGACGGGATGGAGAGCGTGAGGTTGTTTATGACAATGCATCGTGCATAGTGTCGATGTTGGAACTCAATACAAAATCAAATTCTCTTTCAGCAGCCAGCCAAAAAACTCATTGTCATAAACAGCTGAAACATCTGGAAGAGGAAGAATGAGGACGATAAACAGATCAAATGAGAACAAACACAACACATGGATGATTTACATTTACTCATACGTCTCGAATTGATATTTTAACAGGTGCTCGATAACACAGGAAGTCGATTTTGCATCGCGGATAAACAAAGTGATTTGCAGTTATGTGAGAAGTTAATTTCAAAGGTCTGTAATTAAGCAACACAATAAAAAAACACATTACATTAAAATCTTAATGCATTTTTCCAAGAGAGCCATAAAGAAGAAGAACATAACTGTTTTTGAGATATATACGCCATGCCCAGCCCGGGCTGATGGAGTATTATCTGGTTCAGTGCTGTGGAATGAAGCCCATCGGATGGAGGATGAATAAACAGACACTGGGAGTCTATAAAATTTCCCTTTCTATTAATTTCCTATAGAGCCGCTCCAAGTTTGCAATCAATCGGATGTAATAATGAAAGCAAACGTCGGGTGCCAATTAGTGTAATCACCTGTGAAGGAGTTCCAAGTTTCGTCTTTGATGCGATCTTCTGGGAGAAGAGAAGAAAAATAAAATCAGAGGAGTATTTCTTATCGGTTTAAATAATACATTTGTAAATATGCATTGTTGTACTAACATTGTACTGCATGTATAAAACATAGACATAAAATGGATTATCATCTGAGCAAAGCAGCCAACTGCCCCGGGGCGCCAAGACATTCACACAATTAATTTACAGTAATTTAAAGAATTGCAGATTTGTTTGGTAATATGCATCCAAAGATAAGCTGACAGTGACATAGAAAAGGCCTTGAGGTACTTGTAGACAGGCCAAATACATGTTTCAGCTGATGCAGTTAACATACCTTGGATACATAATTGTTTTTTTTTTATCAAATCACCACAAACTATTTAATATTGCAAACCTGTGGCATGACAGTCGTCTGGTTGGTTGATTAGGTTCTGGTGCTCTAGGGGCTCATCAGCAAATTAATCCAGCCTTACTCAGAATTTCAATTTTTAATTAATCCTAATTTTTAAAACTGATATCATGCAGTGTTGCATAAGTTCCCTAATAATAATATAATACATTTCCAGGGAAATTAGGGGACCCATTTTATTCTTCTTGCATCCTGACCCATAAATGTAACACCACTGGCCGTGCATGCAGGGATATGGAGCATGCTCCAGATGTAGCTGTGCTAGTTTTACAGCTGAAGCAGAAAGAGCACCTAAGTGGCGGTAAAAGGAACGGGAACTATTTTTTTTAGCTGTATATTAAACGTTAAGTGACACAGACTTTTTTTTGCATTTAATTAACATGCTCTTGACTTCTGAGCTCAAAGCCACGCGGCAAAAAAAAATAAGAACAATCCGACGTAAGCCGGCGCCTCCTTCACCCGGACGGAGGTATAGATAGTGTAGCTCATAGCTTATGTACACAGCCTGGCTCGGCTTCCAGCAGATGAAAGACTCCTCCTATTTACTCGTCTGCCATTCTGTTTGAAAGGGATGTTAATATGCATTGTGTGGGGCCTACTGGGGTATTGCAGGGCATAACAAACAATGTGACTCCCCCTCAGGATTTTTTCATGTGTACAGAATCGATAGCATGGGGGGGGGGATTTCGAATAACTACTGTAATACCACTGTTCCTATTACACTCCTTTTCTGTCCTCACTCCCTCCCCCTCTTCCTCTCAAGCACCGCCGATAATTTGACTGGCGACGAGCAAGCTGCTCCGTGAACCGCCCGCTCGTTATTCATTGTTACACCGCCGCATCTCTCGAGTGCCTTGTCCCTCACGAAGAATTTCTGAGACCTCCGTCTCAATCAATGAGCTTTAGTGGCAAGAGGACGCGTCGAGACACAATGGAGCAAGCGGCGGCACGCTTATTTTACGAGTAAACAGTGTCTGGATGAAAGGGACGCCTGCTGCCTGAAAATCATTTGCATGCGATAAGGAAACACAAAGTGAGAGTTGAAGTTGAGTTGAAGCCCCGTCTTGCATACGGGGGGATTTTCTGCAGTGGAAAAATATGCAGCCGTTGTTTTGTGAACGGCAGGGGATGAAGCACTTTTCAGGGGAATTATCTCTCCTCCAGACATGAGCATTTGAGAGATGACACAGTGGCTGGCTAATTTGTCTTAATCCACACGGTAGATATCACTCCCTGCATGTGGTACATATGCTCACATATTGACAGAGGTGATACCTGCGGTGTGTGATCACACCCTTTAATGGATGTCAGGTTGGGTTTGGAGTCACTAAGTGGATTAAACCCTGACTGTTTTATTGCAATTTTTGGAGGGGGATGTGCACATGCTGATATCAAAATATGAACCTATAGCTGTCTTTAGTGGAAAAACATCTTCTGTGGTGACTTTCTAAATGTAAATGTCTTCAAAAAGAGGTAAAATTAGTTTTCTGAAGGTATGTACATAAGACATTTTTCTTCATCATGATTTTTTTGGCACCTCCATCTCCTCCCACACAACACACATAGAGTATACATGCACAGTTTGCAGCTGAAAATGACACCCTGAATGTCAGCTAGGAATGTAGGAATGTATTTTGGCAAACCGATGCAAAACTGTGACATAAATAATTTAAATCGGAGCCATGCTGCATATTTAACCAGCTGATTTAGTTGACCATTTTTTGTTTATTCCAATTGCATATTTAAAAAAAAGTAATATACAAATTAAATGTGTAGAATATAAATGAACAACTCTTACTGCAACATTACAAAGAAGTTAAAATTAGCTCCTCATACATACATGTGTACATGCATGAGTAACATTGAATATATTTACATGCATGATAGCATCCTGGTTTTGATCATGCTTGTTCTACGTGGACATGAGGAAACGCAAACTGCTCATTAAATTTGAGGAGGCATCTGCTCAAGACGGCACACAGTGATCTGAAACCAGGATAAGAATATTTTCATTTTTACAGGGTTAAATGATCCAGATTTCTGAAACTATGATGACATGCAGAAACAAATCTCTCACATATTCCAAAATCTGATGACCAAGTTGTTAGTATGCATGTAAACACACTAACCCTAATTATTCATGTACTTTCACTGAAGTGAAATCTTGATTGTAGAACTTAATTCAAAATGTTCTTCCACCAGTCCCGTTGCATTTGGTATTTATAGTATGACAGAGATGTATAAAGTACTGGAGTAAAGGAGTGGAGTAGAAGTACAAGTGCTATATCAAAAAACTGACTTGAGTAGAAGTTGAAGTGTTCTTTAAACACCATACTTAAGTAAAAGTACTAAAGTATTCAAAATGTTTTGTACTTAAGTATTGCAAGTAGAAGTATGTCAAAAAAATTGCTACTCAAGTACTGAAAGTAAAAGTACAAGTACAAGTACTGTTGTTTATATTATTTCAAATTGTTATTAAGGCACAACTTCTAATGTTACAGTGTTACAATGTTCATGGTAGAGTTCTGTGATTTCCCATGGTCTGTGAATGCGTCTGAATGAATGCAGAGCGAGGGGGCGGGGCAGCAGGTGAGAGAGCGCACCTGGGTGAGTCAGGTGTGTGACGTACGGCGCACGAGCGAGGTTGATGTGAGGCCGGGACTGTTCAGTTGGTTTTTTTGGCGTGGTTCCGGCCGACAGTCACCGAGTCCTGGAACCAAACCGTTCAGCAATAAATGCAGTTTGTTCAATATCGCCTCGTCATTCATCACGTGTCCGGCTGGACGCTACAATAGTAACGAGTAACGACTCAGCACATGAAAAATGTATCCGAGTAAAAGTATTAAACTCATCAGAAATATGTAGTGCAGTAAAAGTGGAAGTTGGGGAAAAAATAATACTCCAATAAAGTACAGATACTGCATTTTACTTAAGTACAGTACTTAAGTATTTCCACTTCATTATATACATCTCTGTAGTATGAAAGTATCAGTGCATTTCAGTGTCTCAATAAAACCACTGAAGCAGCGGACATACTAAAGTCTGGGAACCCGTTTCTTCACACAGTGACGCATAAAAGAAAAGAAAAGAAAAGCAACAATGACCAACAACGCGACGACAATCACAATCCCTCTCATTTTCTATTGTTCGCGGCTCGTGTAGGAAGACAGAGGAAAAGAAATAGCTGAAGCTCGACCAGCGACGGATCTATCGGGACATTGTTTGTGAAATTAGCTTGACCTTTTTTACGTGTAAGGACAATGCTCACGCTCATGCGGGCGTGCACACGAAAACCTTCCTGACGAGCAGCTATTGTGAAGAGCACAAGGGGACTCGCTCTCACGTCTTGTGAAGGACAGATGTTTTCCTCCTTCTTCATAATGATCTGCTGCGTTTACAGTCAGACCGGCCTCGTTTCTCAGCAGGGTTTCCTCTGCATCATTAAATCTTTGAGAAACATATTGTTGCATGTCGATCACTCTCCGTCTTCATCCCCATGATTGAATTGCCATTAGTGTTGTGCAGATTACTTTGCCTTTCCGTCTTAATGATCTCACTGAGAATTGACCTGCTAGAGGGAATTAGGTGAGCACATCGATGAACTGCAGTAACACCGCGGCAAAGTGTTTCAAAGAATGAACTCTTAAGTTTTCAGGTCCTGCTGAGGATGCAAAAAAAAAAAAAAAACTGATTAGCTGAACTTTACATCTGATGTTTGACAGCCTTTATTGTCACGATGAAGGGTGGTGGTGGTGGTGGCCTCAAGGTTAGATGAACATGCTTGTGATGGGAAACGTTGTCAGCTCAGTCCGCCAGGCCGACGAGCAAGGCCCGTAGCCCCAACTGCTTCAGTGGACGGACTGGGCAGCTTCTAGGTATGAATGCGATCCGGATCGTGGAAGAGAACATTGCTCTCAGTGAAATCCACCTTAATAAATAAAAATAAGAAAATAAACAGAAGTTAGAGCAGACTTTTGGCAAGAATTTGAAAGTACATCTTTTAAACAAAGAAAGTTCTGACTTCTGCCTGAATGTTACAAGCTCAGGTGAAAATCTCTACCCGTAGCCAATCAGCAAATAATACGACTTTGTAAAGTATCTCAAAGCACATCACATATTCTCTGTATTAAGTTATCAGAATGAGCAGGTCACTTGGGTAATGCCAAGGATTATCATTTTTAATAAATCCTTCCCGTGATGCCACAGGGAAACTCGCACTGGCGAGATTTCAAGCTTAGTAAGCCAAACTTCAGCTCGACTGCTCCGTCTGTGCACAGCTAATGCGGAGAAGTTGAATATATTTCAAGGATCTTAGCGAAATTAAGTTTTTGCTCTTTGAAACTTTTTCAGGTACTAGGCAATTATAAGCTAATCGTTAGTCATTTACGCGCTGATAGCAAGGACCTTATTACTTTTGTCAACGCGGCCTCAGGCCTTATTATTATGCTGGACGTCTAACATCCCCTATTTCATGTGGAATGAGTATTTGCCGTCTTGAGAACCCTCCAAGTAAATGAGGTCAATGCATGGTCTTCACCTGGATTCAATTCTCGCCGTATATTACAAATGACTTGTCAGTTGTCTTGTAACATATGACCCCGTATAAACACGGCTCTGCTCCCCCGGTGAAGAACACTTGAAGAAGCGCGTGGATTGTTCTAACCTGCTTAAACGTGGAGCCTGGCTCCCAAAATAACAATGGAATACACTGCCGGCGCTGATTAGACTGCAGAGTCTCATCTTGGAAGCAGTTGTGTGAGGCGCGGCGCACAACTCTCTTATGAGTTTGTCAATGCAGTCGTGGTTGTTCTTTAACCGCAGGCTTGACCCTGAAGGGGAGCTTAAGAGAATATTTTATCGAGCTTGACTCGCTTTAGTTGGACGTGATGCATTTAGAAAAGCTTTTGTTGACGCTCAATGGGAACACTTATACAGCAGGTGGAATACATGTAATGAATAGCTGGAGTGTGCTGATGTGAAGTAATTGTCATCTATTTATTTTGGTTGTTTTGGAGGCAAACAGAACCGGCTTAGTTTTTGTGACATGTTTCCCGTCTGTAAAGATTTTAATAAACAAGCTGGCTTGATTACAAGAGCAGCAAACATGGTGACCAACTACAAAAGCGGTCGACTGTAGGCTGGCAGACACACGCATGCAGGAAACGAGTTTTTCAAAAGAAATAATCTGAATAATAATTGTAGTAAACACACATACACGGCAAG